>CALSBZ010046728.1:897661-928020 GCA_943591055.1 Gobionotothen gibberifrons | reverse complement strand
TTCAGTTTCTACAACTTCTGCAGCCCCTGTAGAGCCCATTCCTTCACCTATTACAAATTCACAAGCTCTTGTAGAGCCTGAAATTGCACATACTACAACTTCTAAAGCTTCTGTAGAGCCTAAACAATCAGTTTGTTTAACAACTGTGAAAACAACAGACCCACGCTCCGCTAAAACCACCACAGTAGCGCCACCAGCTGCTAGCACTCCATTGACTTTACCCTCTTCCATAATGGCTGTCAAAGCTGTTCCAACATCAATCCCTGCCACAGCAACCGATAATAAGGTCATATCAGAAACAGTCAGCATTACTTCACCAGTCACTACAGTAAAATCAGTCACATCTAAAAATACAGCTGTAAAGGACTTGCCACAGGCCTCCTCTCTTCCATCCACAACATCGACCCCAGCTGTTGTAACCTCCACCCCACCTACAGCTTCACCAAAACCCACTTCGACATCTTCCCCCACTTCAGCAACATCCACATTAACAGTAAAATCAGTCCAAGCTAGTCCATCAGACGCTAGCACAGTTTCCACAGAAAATCCAACAACGCCTGCTTCGAGAATACCATCAGAATCATCTGTGTCATCGTCTGCTGCAAATACAGTTCCATCTTCTCCAAGGACTCATTTGACACCAACCAAACTAGACTCGACCATTGCTCCGACACATGAAGGTGGCTACAAAAAACATCCTCCTCCAACAACAGCAACGTCTACTGCTGTAACTACCACAGCCAAGGAGAAGGCAGTGGCAGTTACGTCATCACCCCCAACAGAGAAAGTCCAAGTCACCACCCCTTTAGAAACAGCATCCCCTTCCAAAGAACAAACAACTGCAGAAAAGACTGTCAAGATCCCATCTCCCGTGACAACTTCTACACCAGCTCCATTACCAACAGTTACCACAACTACATCACCCCCAGAAAAGTCCATGACAGTTTCTACCACAAACGTCAAAACTACTCAAGTGTCCTCTACTATAGTCGCCCCTGTGACTCGATCAACTGTAGAAGTTAACCCAACAAATACAGTTCCCGTGTCCACCACACAAACGACTCCAGATGTTTCCCTGCAAGTACAAAGCTCTGCATCCAGTGAGGTACCAACACCTGCTCCCTCTAGTGTTACATCTGAGAAACAATCACTAAAACACAAAGCACCTGCGTCTAAAAGTGACCCAGGCGGGTTGGAAGAAGTAGGTAAAACAGAAGCAAAAGCTAGCAAGGAGGAGGATCAAGATGAAGAAACAGACATCCGTAAGTCTCAGCGTAAAAGGAGGAAGGTGGAGAGTTCGTCTGGGGCCAAAGACTTTGAGTCGTCAAGAAAGGGGACTCTGCGTGGATCTGCCGCTCAGAAAGAAGAACCTAAGCAGAAAGGGTCAGAGCAAACTCCAATCCAAAAAAGGCCTCTTAGCCGCCAGAGTAGCCAGGACTCTGCTCGCTCCTCTTCTTCATCATCTGGGTGCTCAACCCTAACTCGTCAAGCTCACCACAAGAGGACTTACGAGAATAGACTTCCTACCAAGAAGAGGCGCATGGATGTCACCTCAGAAACGGGGAACGAGGAGAATAGCAAAGAGGATAAGAAGCACACCTCTCGGGGAAGGCGTTCCAGGTCTTCTTCGTCCTCGGACTCTGACACCAGTGAGCACAGGGGAGAGCATCGGTTAACACGCTCAGCGAAACACAGGCTGCAAGATCAGGAGAGGGAGAAGGGCAACAGCCGACAAGGAAAGAAACCCGACAGGAGTGCATCAAACAATACCAACGCATCCACAGGCGGAGAGTCCGGCAGTGATACATCTTCTGCCAGGATCACCAGAAAGTCTGCAGGATCTAAGCCCTCGCAAGAAAGTAAAGCTCAAACAAACAGCGCGCCCTTGATTCCTCCTGAGCCTGAAGTCCTTGGGAAGAGGTGCTCGGCTCTCAATGCTGCAGCCAAGCTCCTGGCAATGAAAGGCAGGGTGGATACCCCTGGCCACACCACTCGGAAAGACTCTGGTGCTAAGGCTGCCGGGACTTCCCCTGCCTCTTCTGACAAGAACCAAAAGCCTAAAAGCAAAAGTGTTCCAGCCTCCCCTCAGAGTAACTCTTTAAATCTTAGTAATAATAAAAGCAGTAGCAGCAAAACTTTAACACCCAACCAGACAAGCCACTCTGCTTCCCGCTCAACCAGGCAGCGCCCCGGTTCTCTGGTTCCACCCCTGGAAGTGGAGTACAAGAGGTCTAAGGCAGATGAAAAAGACAGGGGAGCTAGAAGGTCTTCAAGGATCAAGGAAGGCGAGGCAGAGGCGCTGTCTTCCTCCCGAGGCCACAGTGCCTGCAGCAGCGTGAGCAGTGACGGAGAGGGCGGCGCTGGCGGACGCAGCAGCAGGAGCCGCAGCAGCAGCAGCAGCAACAGCAGCCAGCGGACCCGCAGCATCAGCTCTCAGAACACGGAGCGCCGAGAGTCCCGCGCCACTTCCTCCGGCAGCGAGCGAGAGAGGGATCGCAGCTCCGAGAGCAGAGACAAAAGAGACAGGCACCGCAGGGAGAGCCTGAGGTCGCACAAGCTCACGCAGGAGGTGACCAGCAGTTCGGGAGCAGAGGAGACTCCGGACCGGGTCCTGCGGAGCGTCGCGGCCCTCGCAGCGGTGCAGGCCCGGTCACCGGCCGCAAGCACCCGCTCCTCGTTTGGTCACCACCGTCACAACAAGACATGATCAGAGTGCCAAAGGGAAAAAATAAAAGCGAGAGCACGATACGAGGGGTCATGACCTCCAAGGTTGCTGCTTTGTGTGCACTCTTAATGAATGCAGCGGAACTGAGTGCTGCACAAGCCAGGGACCTCCCTGCCTCTTGGGCCCTCTCCCTTTCCAATTTGGAGCTGGCCGACTCAGCAGCTCAGCTGGGGGAAGGCTCAGGGAATGCCGGACTGAGAGTTTAAAAAAAATGTGGCGCCATTGTTGTGCGTCCGTAAACAGACAGAGAGATGGTGCAGTGGATAAGTCGCCGCTGGGACTTGAGGGGGACAAAGGTGCAAGAGATAATAAAGGAAAGCTGTTAGTTCACATTATGTACTGTAATCATTAAAGACTGGAACACTCGGATCTTATTTGTTAAGATGGGATTATACAGCACCCTCTATCAGGGTCATAAATGGTAAGTCATTTGTGTGACATTAAAATCTTACGAGTGACCAGTTGTATTGTAAGTTGGAGGTTTTAGAGAGTTTGGTTTTCAAATTTTGTCCGCTGTCCTGACTATTGTTTCTTTCTAGTCAGTTGATAAGTTATGCATATTTTATTATTTCTTCCAGGCTATTAGGAAGAGACCAGATCTTTCAATGTGATCTTTGCTGCACTATGCTGGAGCTTGTCTTTTGCTTGGGCCCTTCTTTTTTTTTCGTCATGTCAGTTTCTGTTCATTGGATTCCTTTTTAAATCCAGCCTTGCATTTCTCATTTGCACATCTGATATTGTGGCCCTCGGCTTTTGAATACATTGTGGTGTAGTAATACGTTTTTACATCAACTGCAGTCTATAATTGGTTCCATGTACCTCACGATGTATCTCTACAGTTTGAACATGTATTAATTGAAGCTGCAACTTGTCTTGAACAGACCTGGAGCTGCAAAAATTAAATTTCTTTTTTCTAATCTTCCTTAAGGCAGTTATAGTTATGGTCCACTTTGTCATGTATTAATATCAAAAGGGCAAGTCAATGTTATTAAAATGAAGAGTGCCTCTTTGGCCAAATGGGTTAGAACCTCAGATTGCCTTGTGAAGCACCTGAAGCAGGGGTGTCATGCTTATTACAAAAAAAAAAAAGTAAAAGCCAAACAAAAAGGATACAACTCGAGAACATCAAAAAAGCACCCTGAGCGTCAGTGCTACCAAATTAATGTTTTACTTTTCACCTGAATTTATTTGTCACCATCACTTCATTGCTCTTCTTTCATGTAAAAAAAAAAAAGAATTACTTGGACAAAATATGTGAATAAAAATTACTGGTACAGTTCCAGATGACTGTAAACTGTCAATTTCCTTTTGGACATGTTGAAGATATTGAGCAAAAGTTGATATTTGGGAGGGGGGTGGATTGGGTGGTAGTCTATGGTGATGGTCTTATTTTTTATTTGTCTCTTTGTTGCATTCCTTTTGATCCCTTGTAATTCCACATTGTTTTACTTGAAAAATTAAGACAATTACAGTTGAATAAAAAGACCAAAAATTAGTTGGAATTTTTCATTGTGTTCAGGATTGTTTAATGGTGGGTAAATTACAGGTTTGTGTCATACTGCTATATTTAATATTATGTACACCTAGTTACTGTTAGACAAATGCTTCTTTTCAATTGTCTGTAACAGCCAATGTGTGAACAAAAAAGTTATGATGCAAGACAAACAGAACAATATACCATGGCAGTATTTTATTTTTAAAAACAAACCTAAATTAAAATAAGTCAACCGTAACACTTGGACAACCTTTACAAAATATTGTGGTGCACACTAGTCATCATTTGCCTCTGTGAATAAAACCAATGTTCCAGGATATTCCTCAAGAGAGAGACTGCACAATGTGACAAACGGGTGAATATAAAAGTACGACTATTTCCGTGTCAGACTAAACCATGACATTTAAAACACTGCTGTGTACATTTAAACAAATAAAACCTCACTATCCCTTCTTGACAATATTGTAGCACAACATCACATTCTCACATGATCATACATTAAGGTGAAGGCACAGTTTTGAAAAAAATAAGAAGTTTTAATGTGTGGTTGCAGCATCTTACACAACATTTTAAATCATAAATACATACTGGTAGGACAAATAAAAGTGGGCCTCCTATTGCAGTGCTGAGACACCAAAATCAAAGAGGGCTGTTTTTTTAGACCCTAAAAAAGAAAAATCTGTATTTACAATTGTTACATGTAGGCAGTTTGAAATAACTTTCAAGTCTTAAAAAAATCATCTCAAAGAATATCATTCACCAGCATTATAGGTTATGTACAATTATATTAGTCTATTAAAACTTATTTACTCCCAATTCATCCAGAAACGTGGTAACAAGAATCAACGCACAGTTTCCTGAGTACAGTGCGGGGTTTCAACACCGCTTTGTGCTTTGCTCAAGGCCACATTTCCTCTTTTGTATGAAAGAGGGGAAGAGGCACTGACATAACAGCTCACAAATCGTCCTGGTGTTTGTGTCGCAGATTCTGAAGAGGGGGGATTTCCATTAGACCAGCAGCACTGCCTCTTGAGTTGAAGTGGAAATGCAGGTGAGATTGTAGTGAGTTAAAAACACATCTCTTCTTAAAAAAAGAAAAGTAACAGGAAGATGAATATGAAGTGTGGAAAAAAAAGCACGGTTGACAACGGAATAAATCCAGCCGGATTTTTGTGCTTCTGCTAAACCAGTCTACAGCCAACTGCCTGGTGTTAGGTCCCGAAGGCGGAGACCAATGCGATGACTAGGATGAGGATGAGGATAGCCAAACAGATCGCTATCCAGAGCTTTTTCTGCATGGGGAGAGAGAAATAGATCAATAAACATACGAGCATAATGAATTGGGTGCAACAAAGGGACACTTCTCCCCAAAATCAAAAATACATATTTGTTCTCTTACCTGTAGTGATATTTATTATTATCATGTGTGAGGTGCAGTGTTTTATCAGCCCTAGAGGTGTCTGCCCTCTTTAAAATATATTGGATATAATAGCACTTGGCTTGTGGTGATCAAAGCGCCCAAAAATATATAGAAATTCAAAAATCAGCAGCATTGTCTCTTTTCAGAAATCATGACTGTTGCACAACATAATTTAAATATTTTAGAAATGTTATAGATTCTTATATTTACAATTACACCTATGAGCAGTTTCATGTAGGAACTTTTTTTCTACCAAACTACACCTGCCAACAAGTGCACACGAGCCTGCTTCCTTGTGCACGGTGATACGGTTGGCGGGTGTAGTGCGGAAAATAGTTCCTACAGGAAACTGCTTTAGTGACCCGGTCATGATTTCCGGAAAAAGGTCAAGAGAAGGCAGACATCTCTCTGGCCAGGCTGCCAGCATTGGCCAAAAGATTTATAAATAGCACTACAGGATAAAAAAAGTTGGTTTGATAGTACAGGTATGTATACTGTACCTTGCGTGATTTCTGCTGATATGTGACTGCTTTCTCCGTGTTTTCCTTGGCTCTCACCACGTAGTCCGTCGACTGTTTAATGTTGTTCTCAACCCGGTTCACCATCTCCCCCTGCAGAAGGGAAGACATCATTCATTCTCTTTGTCACCCAGATCAAAAGCTGGATGTTGACGTTGTGCGCGCTGCTCTACCTGAGCCTCCACCTCCATGGCCAGGTACTGGAACATGTCGTGCAGCTCTCTGATGCTCTGCTCCAGCTTCAGGATCTCGTCGTGCCGGGACTCGATCTCATTCAGAGCCTGTCTCGTGGCTTTAGCATCGCTCAGGATCTAAACATTTGTATTAGTTATTAACAATAGCTGCAGCAAGTCATGAGGTTTCAGGGTTTTCAGCATTCTGAAAGTGGAACTGACCACTAATGGCTTCACTAGGATGTCTTTCTTTGCTTACCAGATCTGCTGTCCAGTTTGAGCGATTAGAGACAACAGAGCACATCTGTCATCATTTCATACATGACACTTAAAGTCACGTCTACTCCTTGGTGCAACTGTGAATGTGTTTTGCTTCAGCAGAGGGGTTGTGGTTTCCAACATCAGGTTTTTGACACTTCTTTCATCTTGCCACATACTCACATTTTGAGTGAAAACATCCGTCTGCCCGCTTTCGAGCATCGCGTCCAGCTCTTCATCTGTCACGTCCTTCCCAGCTGAAAGGTAGAAGGACATCAGGATGTCGTGGTTGGGTGAGGAGAGAAAGTGAAAATGAAAATACAAAAACTCTGACATGAGGGTTTTTTTTTATAAAGGGAACCACCTGGCAGGCTTATGTAGAGCTTGTAAAGAATGCTTTTTTCTCAGTTGTTGCTACTACTATGTAGGGATGCAATTAAGAGTCAAGTATTTTCGTTAGTGATTATTTGGTCTAATATAAAAGCATAAAATGGCCCCTTTAACAATATCCAACAGGAACACTGTGACTTTTGTCTGACTAACAGTAAGAAGAAACAAATATTCAATTTACCGTAATGACAAATTACATTTATTATATTTATATATTTGGTATATCTGCTTGGAAAATTACTAAAACGATTAACCAATGATCCAAATATTTGCAGATTTATTTTCTTTCAAACAACTTATCAAATAAACCTGTCATCATCTAAATAGAGGTCGCTGTATAAAAAAATGATGAATGATAAAATAGCTGCGATAATATTAAATACGTCTTCAAAAAGAGCAGTTATAATATAAACAACATTATAGTGATATAAATAATTGATTGCATTGTTATACCGTGCTTATGAATGATAATATGGCGGTTTAAAAGCAGAAAGTGACAGAGAGAGGAGATGACACATGGTCATGGGACAGTGAAGCAGGAAGTGAGGTCCACCACACGCACCCTGTGCTGTACTCACTGATTTTCAGCTGCCGGTGTATCCTCTCCACGTTGCGGTCCCTGTACTGCGCCTGGATGGTGTTACAGCGACCCATCTGCTCCACAAACTCCCTGGACAGGACTCCGTGCTGCAGAGGAGGAAACACTTTGGTCACTTTAACGCTCATTATTCATAGATCTTATACACATTTGTGGGAATTTTAAATGATATCCAACCTGGGTCCGTTGCATCCGGGAGTTTATGGGTACATATTTTCCATCCTCCTCACCTTTCTTGGGTTCAATACCTGTAGAGATATTTCACAAGTATCATTAATGTACACACAACTAAAGAGTGTTCTAGAGAGGCACCAATCACTGCATTTCCATTTTAATTTAAAACTGCAACTACTTTGCATACTTGCATAATGTATATATTATCCACTGTTTTTATTTGTACTGCTTTTACTGTGTATTCTAACTTACTCTGTATATGTTATGTTGTGTATTCCACTGATATGTATATATTTACTGTTTGTTTATTTATCAATTAAACTCTAAATTCCTTAACATGCAGCAGTAACAAAAAAAAAGTCCTTACTTCATATCAGTCAGCTATTAGGATTTCACAGCCACACATACACAAAGTGGTAACAACTGGGCTTATTTTCCACTAGCTTTAGCAACTTTTAAGTCCATCTTGGCAGCTTAATTCCTAAAAAGCAACTTAAAGAACATCAGAAAAAAAATATATATATGTTATATAATCATTAAATTCCCCTAGCTTATCAGAGCATTTGCGGTGAACGACTCTTCATCCAACAGGTCATAATCTCACAACATTAACATAAGTGTATTGACTTGTTATCGGCCAATACTCACTCTTCAGTTTTCTCTGAATCTGACCCGCCAACGTTTTGATCTCCTCTCGAAGAGTCTGCAGCTCTCTCTTCATACCTGAGGAAAACATCAACAGAAAAATATGTGGATTCAAGAATACCTTTATCTGCAAAAAAGATATTGTTCACCTAACAGTAAAAGACTTTCAAAACTTTCAAAAATGTGGTGACTTTATGTTTTGCCTTTACAGAAATAGTCAGTACCCAAATCTGTACAGACTGATGGCATGGACCAACACACTTACTGTCCTCCGGCAGCGGCTCGCCCAGCACAGCTTTCTGTTTGTTCTCCAGGTTAGACACCTTCTGTTTGAGGCTGTTCAGCCCCTCGTGAATTTCTTGAACCTGAGATTAGGAAACAAGGCAGAAGCACTGTTAACATGTGCATTTAGTTGTAGGGGAAACAGATCCACATGAAGTTTAATTGATCGATGAATTGGTGAATTAATTTGTCAAGCAAATATGCCAGACACGCTGTGGTTCCATTCTTTGAAAAGAAAGGATATTGCTGCTTTTCCTTTCTAATTGATTATTTGTATACAGTGGCCCGCTGGGGGGATAACAAAAGCATGATGTTTTTGTTCAGGGTATATGCAGGAAGTCAAATGTAATACCTTTTAAGACCTTTTCTAAGACCCTTTCCATACATTTTAAGACCTCATCACCACTTTGACTATTAACCGGTTACATTGGTGACACACTTTACTATATACAGTATTGATTGTCCTTCCTCCTTATCTTCCAAGCTATGTGACCATTTATTCAACCTACAGTGGACATTCCTCAGTTAAACAATGTAAACAATCATTAAGCTTTTAATGTTTAAACCTTTTTTTTACAACTATCATTTCAGGCATAGACTGAAAGAAAACTCCTTGGGACCTTTTACCTTGCAAATATTTATCTTGTTATTTTACAACGTTTTCTAAACTAAATTATATTATTATTTAATAGATTAAATAATAAATAATTATTTGTAGGTCTAGGAGGTACAGTACCGGTATCTTATCTTATCTTTTTTTCCAATGTATTATATATGTTGAGAAACAATAAACGATTTCTGATTTTAATTTGGAAAAATATATTTATTTTGAAGTTGCTTATTTTTTTTATTACAAATGATATCCAGCGACTTCTATGTCATTTGGTTTATATCTGTGACAGTTCATCAATACAACTTTAGAATGATTTTATATAAATGTACATATCATATTCTTTGGGTCAATGAAAATGTAAACAAAGACACATCTGTGTAAGTGTATAATTGAAGAGTTATAGAACTAGAACTTGAGGCAACAATGAAAGAGAAGAACATGTGATCTTATCTGATCTGTCTGCTCTCCTCGGATTCATATCAATATGTAGACAAACGTTACCTTTTTAAAGAATGCATCGTTCTCCTTCTCCTCTTTGGCTGAAGAGGTTCCAGGTTTGATCACAAGAGCTTTTGCTTCCTCGTCCTCATCTGAAGCCTCTGCCTTCTATAAGTCAGATAACAGACAAATGAATTAACACAATGAAAATGAAGATATTTCCATTTTAAAGCATAAAAACAAACGTCAGCACCCCCCGCTGCCATGCCCTTTACCGGCCTGGCATACCCTTTAAGAAAACAGGGCTGGAACGGAAGTTGGGAGTAAATTGTTGCGAAAGTTAACATTCACACACGTAAAACGCTCCACATTGTTACTTTAATCATGTTTGGTGTTGTATCCTCTAATTACAAGCTGTGCAGGTTGAACAGTGAAGCGAGCACCTGTCAACAAACTGTTTTCACTTTGCTAAGTTAGCAGGCTAGCGTGTGAATGCTAAAGTTAGCCGTGTACTCACATTTCCTAACTCTTTAGTCCGGTCCCGCATTTTTTCAGAGAGTCAGATGTCAGACAAGGTGCGACTCCACGCGGAATTATGGTAGGTTGTTCCCAAGCAGAGAAAGAAACTCTAAAAGAAACTGGAAACTTTGATCTAGTGTCATTCACCAAGAAAACTACAGTAGCAACCCTTCTTCTTCTGGTGCTAGTCAAAACATCAGACGAGGACTCATTGGCGCCCTCTGTGAGAGCAGATTGCAACAGCACTGAGTCATGATTTACAGTTGAATTATTACAATTATTATGTTTTTTTCTTGTTTTTGTCACTTTTTATATAGTTTTTTCAAGATGTATTTATTTATATTTCATATTTATTCCACACAACCAATCGAATAGAGAGACCCCACAAATATAAACCAATTACAGAACTAAAACATCACATTAAAAAATGTGTAAAAGGAACTGCAAGACGGTTTCCATGTCTATGTATATTCCCAAAATAGGAACATTAAGGAATAATGTAATTTACTGCTAACAAAATAAAAAAAGTATTAACTTATCTCTTATCTAAACATTTTTGACTATTTAAAAAATGTTTTTATTTTACGTTATAAAAACTACTAATTGCCTACTTAAATGTGACTTAAGTTTTTCATTGCCATATCAACACTGTAGCTAATGTGCACATGACAATAAAGCCTTGAATCTTCAATCTTGAAATCACCACACCCTTCCATGCCTGACGAAGTCTTTTTAGAAAAACAACACTGTGGGATCATCTATGTTTGGATGATGTAGTGAATAAAACAAGTGTGCATAGATACTTCTGTGGGTAGATTTAAACATAGTCATTTCCTGCATCATCACTGAATCAGTCATATGAAAGCCACTCAGTTGCTGCCATTTCTCTGACAGCCACAAGATGGTGCTGTTTGCCTGCAGAAACTGTATAACTGCACCAACCATCACATCCAATAAGCTGTTTACACCACAGAAAGAGTTAACTACTTTAACAAATCTGTCATCAAAACTGAACTTAAATTCAAATAAACTAAAACAGCCATTATGGAGGATTAACAATGTCTTTATGAATATTCACGCCTACTGACATTTCCTTTTCGCGAGCTATAAATAGTCCTATTGGAGACTGATAAGGCTAATTATGTGTATGGCATTTAAAATACAGCCTTCAGATAATAAACTTGCAACATAAACAGTCCAGATTACTATTGTATACCTAAAATATCCTTGATTCTTCATTACAGCAAGAACGCGTATCAATTTAAAGTGATGTAGCTTTAAAAAAGGAAATTATTTAATGAGTTTCAAAGGATTTATTAACAAGCTGATTCGGAGGTAACAATTATGGGATTTTTCAATACCTTGTGCAAAGCTTACAGGGCTCTATGGTTGTCCTTGACCCTTTACTGATGACCTATATTCAATGTGACAATTAGAAAATCTATTACTTTAATCCTTACTTCCTGTATTTAATTACTCTGCTGGCCTGGTTTAACATCCCATTGTCAAATTGTGACCTGTCCCCTCGTCACGAACAGCCTCAGTATGGGCATTGGTTGATAGCATTTCAATTAAAGCTTGATTATTCCTTTTCTTATTATTTGATTTATTTTAATGCTTTTTATTTTTGTGTTTCATAATGGTGACGCCTGTCTTTGCGTTTATTGAAACACTTTTAGGCAAATGGCTTTATTTTAGGAAACAGGAAAGGAGTATTCCTGATATCACCTTATTCATTTATAATAATAATAATATAATAAAAACACACAACAATTAGAAATGCATTGATTTGTAATGTCAAAAGTGATGCTGTATTTCTGAAATATTCATTCAAAAAAAAGTTGTATTGTATAAGAATGTCACTAAAATCAGTGTAAATGGCAGAAATAGGAATATTGTTTATTGTTTATTCTGAATGAATACCCAGAGTATAGAGTATTGCGCACTTAGATATTGCAGTCAGTTTAGCACAGTTTATATATAAACACAGTATGGGGTGATAACTGCTAAATTAATAAAGATATAGCTGGGAAAAAATATTTAAAAAAAACTGTGAAATAAAAGATGAAATCATCCTTTGTGGCTTTGAATGGAGCTCTAACTCAACTACACTTCCCATAGTGCACCGGTGGTGATCGTCGTGTCGCCAGCGAGCTGTCAGTGTTGGGGGGGAGAGGAATCGGTCCAGCATCTCTGGAGCGGCGGAGAGGAGCGGAGGACAGAGACACATCAGCTAAAATGACGAGATTTTAGCCCAATGTTCCCCACACTGGATGTTCAAAGCGTGGATGTTTAAGAACTGACCCTTCCCGTCTGCCGTAGATCAGCGCGGAGATCTGACTTCATTCTATCAATGAGAGATATGTGGAGTGGCTCTACCGCCCGGTGTTAACGCAGAAAAACACAAGATGAAGAAGCAGTTCAACCGAATGAGACAGCTCGCCAACCAAACAGTGGGCAGGTAAGAGCAGAATCTGAGAAAACGCGTTTATGTGCACGACATCTTGCTTTGTAATTTGCCCTGACACAAAACAGCAAAAGCAGGTATTCATCGGCTGTGTTCGGCTGCCAGCTTTACGTTCACTCGATGGGATTGTGCTGCTCAGCTGGTTTGATTTGCACAAAGCATTAACTGTCAGTGGAGGTCACAGTTGCAGTGTTGTGTGATTGATTGAGCCCAGCAGGGGAGGAGCGTATCCGCACACATGATGAGGGAGCGGACATGGTACCCAGGGAGCAGGGCTGCTGCTGCCCACTGACCGATAAAAGCATCGCACAGGGCGGCCACCGGGCAACCTGCAGCGGCGAGTCAGGGCACCCTCTTACACTAACATGTCTGCAGTGACATCATGTCATTTCCCCCCATTATTTTAACAAATAGCCGTTTTGCCTTTATTTGTTGTAAGTGTTAGAGAGGTTAGAGAGGATGATTTATGGATGATCGTGGCATCCCATTAATTTGGATTCCAACCCGCTCAAAAAAGAACATTGAGTAAAGATGAGCACTGAACATGATACGTATCTTTAGATGTCATCTGCAAAAGTACGATATGTCTGGCTTAATGGAAACATATAAATGTTAAGAGACCCAATGATTGAGCCGTGGGGAACTCCATTAAATAGTAATAATTCCAATAACATCTGGTCACTCCGCACACTATTGCAGATAGTGAGAATTCAGAACGTTTTTCTGATGTGTCGTCATAGTTTGTCCTCATCTTTTCTTTTCTTTTGAATGTTTAAATTAATCTCAGCCCTTGTGAGTCACAGTTCTTGTAACTTTAAACCAAAAATATTTGTGTTAAGGTGTAGGACAACCTTTTACTCCACCAATGCAATGCAAGTTTTACCATGATGGTTGAAAGCATAGTAATCCAATGCATTCCATATGTTAAATACCCACTGATTTATGCTGTTTGGTGTCAAGCTCCAGAAAAGCCTTTTTTAATCATTGAAATTAAATTCCTATTTAGCGCTTTGCATACTGTGCCATTTAAACATAGTAACATGTCAGGGTTGATGAATGTAGATGTGTTTAATCCTTGTAAATCCTCAGAGCATGAAGCTGCATCGGATAGTATGCAAACGTATGAAATGCTTTAGATTAATGTGCTTGGGTTTTTGTGATTTATTCATTTTCACTGTGCCTGTTTTCCCCTGCCAAGCTTGATGCTGCAAATAGATCTTTGTTTGTTGATCCTAGTTACGACCTGAGGCTCGGTAAATAGTCCAAAAACACATGACCCATTTTGGGTGTATCTTTACTATGAAACTACCCACAAGTGAATAGCAGTATTCTGTCAGGGACTCACTGGGGTTTTGCTTTTTTGAGCCTGTATGTATATGCAGGGAGGAATTGAAGAGGTGTAGCTGCAGCCTGGATCTCAATAGGTATTGTTTTGTCTTCTATTTCAACCACACCCTATAGCTCGTAACTGAAGCCAATGTCATGATATGTCAACACTGTGCCTTTGGCAATTTGGATCGAGTGTTGTTTAATTGTTGCGCCACCTTAAAACAGAATCATTGTTGAAGCTCAATCAAGGTCTACCTTAAGGACACGTCAAATCTGAAAACAGGTTGATTTGTAGCCTGTCAGTTCCTTGAAAAACTTGCCCCAGGTTCATTCTAAAGCAAGTGCACTATAACCTGTTTGTTTTGCTTAGCTAACGGCAGTAACTGACGACGCTGGCACACCGAAAGGATTTTGTGTCAAGCTATGTTGTACTCGCTCACCCAGACTGCAGGCAGAGGCGCTGATACTAATCAATGAAAAAGGTATTACTGCAGCTAATGCCCAACAGAGTGGACTTGGCAGACGTTTCAGAAATCCCTGGAGGAAATGTTCCCATTTCTAAAAGAGATTTTGGAAGGAAGCCTTTCTTGAGCTGGAAGGGACAAAACCCCTCAAATTATTTAGGTAAACATAAAAACATGAGTGAGTGTGTGCAAGGCCAGGTGGTTGTTTATTTCCCCTCCTCTGTGAGAGAGCCGGAGCACCAGAGCCCAGTGAGGTGGAACATCCCGGTAATGAGTTCTAACCTGTATCATAAGAAGCAGAACAGCAGGGGCAATTAGTCATATTTAGAGGGCAGAGACTCCAACATGACACCTCGCTGCTGGCCACACAGGTAATTGGTGATACCCCCCCCATCACCTTGGCAGCCCGCATCACCTGTTACTGTTGAAGGTTGCAGGTTCCTTATGTGTCGCAGATTTGACAAATGATAAACTACACAAAACAATTGTTTAAGACTCTTTTTAGCGTTGCCAAGTATTATGAATTTTGCACTTGAAAAATAAAAGATAAGATGCAACTTTATTCATCTCAAATATGACAATCACATAAGACAAAACACAATGAGAAAAAAAAACCCCATTAAAGTAGGATACATTTACTAAAAGAAAATGAAATATTGCACATAATATTGAAAAGTAAATGCACTTCATATTAATAGTATTGCACTCAGTGCCTGATGTATCTGTAATATCAATATCCAGTGCAATATTACTTGTATTTTATGATCAATCAAATCAAATAAAAAACCTAGATGTATGCACATTTTGATGGCATATTCCAAAGTTTTTCCTGTAAAAGTAATATGGTTGCAAGAGAGACGTGGCCAAAAGGGCAGTTAGTAAAAACGTAATACCATCCATCCATCCATCTTCTCCCGCTTATCCGTGGTCGGGTCGCGGAGGTAGCAGTTCCAGCAGAGAGCCCCACACGTTCCTTTCCCTGGCCACATCAACCAGCTCTGACTGGGGGATCCCAAGGCGCTCCCAGGCCAGCGAAGAGATATAATCCCTACCCCTTGGTCTCTTCCCAGCTGGATGTGCCTGGAACACCTCCCACGGGAGGCGCCCAGCTGGCATCCTTACTAGGTGCCCAAACCACCTCAAATGGCTCCTTTCGACGCGAAGGAGGAGAGTCCCTCCCGGATGACTGAACTTCTCACCTTACCCCTAAGGGAGACGCCAGCCACCCTGCGGAGAAAACCCATCTCGGCCCCGATAATACTTAATACTTATATTACAAATTAGTTACATAGGTAGGCTGAGACACCAGAAAGCTGCTACCAAGGAGCAAAGTATATTTAGGATACAACAATAAAACTTAATTAGAACCAAAAGCATTTGCAATTAGTGCTATTTGTGTTTGTGATTTTAATATTTGTTGTAAATTGGGCATGTATATCATCCCTTCCCCTTATTCCAGCAAACAAGTTGTTCAACCCTTCCTTTATCTATGTAAGTAATGTATTACAGAACAAATATTCCAGATCTGACGCAAATGATATTTGCATAGCTGACACCAATCAGAGTATACATTTGTGTGATTATTCATAAATGTTGTCTGTTGTTTTATGGTAAAAACAAAAAATGTAACCTGTAACCTAACATACCAGGATACACAGTGTTTCCTGAACCTTTGGCACACACACTAAACTCTGTTTGTGCTACAGTCTTGATATGAATGCATGTGGTAGCTTGCCCTCTTTTATTTTCTAGGAACGAGCAACAGGTATACAACTGAAGCAGAAAGGGTGAGATGCTCAAACAAACAAAATGGTAATCATATACTCATTTTTTATTCAATAATTTTGCCTAAAAATAACAATAGTATGATTTCTTTAAACAATATGTTCATACTCGGGGACATCAGAATATATTATAGTTAATATTCTAAGGCCTACTCTAAATAGTTAAACACAGAAATATAGCTAAATCAATTATTTAGCATTTCTCCATCAATTAAAATTATGCATTTGTTTAATTCTCCTTCTCCTTGTGGTCCAGAAATGGGATTCGGCTTGTAGCAAAAGGAAATGAAATCCAAAGTTTGGAAATATTTGATGTGCTTTATCTATTTGATGTGCCTTTCTTCAGCATTAGAGAGACATTTGGAGCTTGTAATGTGCCCATCTGCCTTCAAAGTGTCACTCTGTGCCGGAAACACGCACATGAGCATCCTGAAACGAATGAAGCGTCTCCCTTCAAGAGGACATTGCTGCATCGCTCCAGTTGAAGATATAGGTCAGGAGAGGTTCAGACACAGTTAAATTCATCTCTAAAACAGTCGCCATTAATCCTGCGTAATGCTGCGTAAAACTGTGTGACTGAATGAGAATGTGTAACTCTGAGAGCACTGCGAGGTTACGGCAGGAAGGGGACAGACCTAATCCTCTCTTGGCTCTGTCCCTTCTACAGCAGAGTATTTTCAAATCACATTTCTTTTTGTGTCTGCGATAAACGAAAGAGGCTGCTTATTTGACTTGTGGACAGGAATGTCCTTTTAATAAAAACATGGAAAGAAGAAAATAGATTTGTGTCCAGGCTCTGCAAAGGAAGCTGATGAATGTCAATGTGAGATAACACAGAAAGCAGAGAGAAATCTATTAACGAGATGTTGGGAAATGGATTTCTAATCAACAGGCTGGGAAATTGTTTCTTTTGTCAGTTTGGAGGCTGAGAGCGACAAGACCCGAGAACATATTGTTTATATTTGGTCCTTAAGCCATTATCAACTGTCAGTCTGAAAGCTCTCATGATTGAAGACAGTAAATTGCATGGCTGAAAAAAAGGCATACCCTTAATGGCTTCATTCTTCTTTGGTTATTCCCTTCATGCATTACTGTGTCCCTTTTCATATTCTGGGCTGCTGGAACAAATTGTGACTTTGTGATTGATGCATGGACCTGTAACTGATGATTCTTGTTGTTTGTGTGGGGTTGACGCTGGACGTTGTTGCTCAGTTGGTCTCCCTTCAATAAAACCTGAGGAATAACTTGTGAAACTAGCCACGGTCAGGCTTTATTGGATATTGTGACAGCAGCGGGGGGGGGGGGAGGCAGGATGTGTTGCCCTGCAGTGCCCACACCTCCGGCTCCTGCCTGTTACAAAGTTGAATCTGTTGTACTGCTCGGAGCACAACGCTGAGCAATTGGATGTTGTGATTCATGGAGGAAGTAACAAAGTAAAGGTATTAAGATCCCCGTTTCAAATGATATGATGCCCCGAGGTGAACACATCTGTTGATTGATCGAACCGAGTATGTTAATCCAAGTGGACACATTCTAGACCTGTAGATTGAGCCTCACAGACTTGTGTGTTGCGTTCAAGTCAGTAAGTGCTGGTCACAGGGGAAACAATGCACACAATGAAACTTCAGTATTCACATGAATTCCATCACATTGAAAGATATTGCATATCCCCATGTTCGTCCAATCCCAACGTGGAATGCAGATGCAGCATGTACAGTATTATTGTTATAGAGGCAGAAGGATTCAAAGGATTCAAGGATTCAAAGGTTGTGTGATGTCTTGACAGGTTATATGCATAATAGCTAGAGTTGTTGGAAAAATCTCAAATTCACGGCCCCACAAACATTGAAACATACATTACAATCAACTTAAAGGGGCCCGATTATGCTCCTTGGGGTTTTCCCGTTCCTGTAGTGTGTTATTTAGTTTTTGGGCGTGTATGTGTTCGGCAAAGGCTAAAATTACAATGTTCCCTCCAGAGGGAGTTTCTCTCCTCTCCCCCCCTGCTTGAAAGGCCTTAGTTGGACTCCTCTAATTACTTCCATAACATCATGACATCACTATGTAACTCGCTGTTCTATTGGCTAGCGCTTCAACACATTGTATGTGATAGGCTAAGGGTCGGGACATCTCTAAGCAGTTGACCAAAAAAAACAACACAGCCAGCCAGCTAACCAATCAGAGCAGACTGGGCTCTGGTTTCAGACAGAGGGTGAAAAGAGAGAGAGACATGTCACAGTAGAGACACTACATACTGGTATGAACCTGAAAATGAGCATAATATGTCAGTAGAAAGAGGTTTGGGGTTAAGTAGAAGGATGGCTTGGATTCAGCCTTGGGGTCCTCCTGGGTGTCTTGCATCCCGAACAGTCCCTGACCTCCTGCTCCCTACCTCTCATTGTTCACTCTGTTGTCATGACCCTGTTGACATCCCATCAATTATCAGCTTCAGTGTTTTATTCTTGCAGAGAGATTTAGTGTAGGAGCTCCTGTATTGTGTATATACAGTACACATCGGATTAGTACAAATGGCTCCATCACGCAAGCATAAATAATGCATAAATGTTACTTTCCTCGACCGGCGGACCATTCAGCCGGAAGATAATGAACCCATTTGTCAAACATGGTGCTGTATGTGTGTGCTAATTCCAGCAACAACCTCAGGATTTGATAATAGATTGCCCTTTATTCAGAACATAATTAGTATTCATAGCGAGGCGACTATACACTCTGAATACAGTGAGGATAATGCAGTCCGGAGTGGAAAATGAAATCGTTGAGGTTAGTGTACAAGCTGCACAGGGTGAAAGTGTGAAGAAGAAGAGGCTGGACTAAGACCTGACACGGATGTTTGCACGGAGTGAGGTGTTGCACCTCTCCGGGCTCATCTAAGGTGATGATTCACAGCGTGTGGGAGATGTTTTATTATGAACATCATTACAGGCATTAGTGTTGAGTAAAGACGTACAGTCACACAGTAGTATTAATCATGATGAGAGTCCTTTAATGAGGAATTCCTGCTAGCAGTTGGAAAATGACCCTGTGTGCCAGCTTCTCTGTAATTATTCATCTATTAAAGAAGCTAGCACACAATTAGAGGAATAGTTTGTTAGCAGGGTTGCTGAAGAATGTGTTTGGGTTGTAAGTCCGTCCTATTCGCCTGAACATGGTATCTCAGAAAGAAGAAGAATTTTAAATGAGCCTCAAACATGAATTCATTAACGACCAGATTCGATTTTGGGGGTCAAATGTGATGGTCACCATGTCTTCACATCCGTTCCTTACTTGTGCACGGGATATCTAAGGAAAATACAATTAGGAAATGTGTCTTATTTGGCACAAACATCCACTTTGTGTTGGTGATGAACTGATTAGATGTTCGAGGTCAACGGTCTAGGTCACGCAGACCTGACAAAATACATTTTTGACAATAACTCAAGAATTAATTTGACAATTACACATATATATTCAATAGAATACAATTATTAAATAAAACAAAATAGTACAGACATATATTGAACCAACATACAACCGCAAAATGGTATATGTAGTTTTAAATACTCATTGTGATCGTAACTTGCAATAAACACATGAAAGACTGCAATATTACACTCAGGGAATTCTTGTTAGTTGGAAAAATATAATGAAAAAACAACACTTCACTATCATACATTTTTATTGTTGCCTTTTGTGTTGAGGTCAATGTTTAATTTCAACTAAAAGCTGCAGAGACAGAACTAAATACTCTGTTTTATGTATATTCATTTTCTGTTAATAGCGATATTTAGCAATATATAGCAATACAGCATTTCTCATATCATGCATTCCTATTTCTTAGGAATAATAAGTAGTTTGTTGTGTTTGACAATTTCTACCTATTAGCATTTTTGAGATTTCTACCTCTACAACTATGATTGTTTTCTCCCTGCTTACCTTCCTCTCTCACTCTTCACACTGTCTCTCTATCCTCCAGTGTAAAGTAAACTTTGCTTTGTGAAAGCGCGGCACGTTCTCAAATGTTTCTTTGAAAGTTCCACCCTTACGCTAATTAGCATAAAAAGGGGAGGTAATGCGATGGCACTTCTTGACAGAAATAGCATCTTTTAAAAGTGGCTGAGCTGTATGAATATATTTTCACCTTGTGCTACACAGACACTCACAAATCAGTAGCATTGGATTCTGGGTTAGGAGAGGAATACAAAAAGCATCCCTGGCATGTTTCCTGGTCTTGTCTGTCAGTGTTCTCCCGGCACGTCAGGGTTTCTGGGTGAAACTGAGGGAGTCTCTGAGGGAGACGTCTCAACCGTTGGAGCATTATTGGACTCACTGGAGTGTGATGATGGAGACGCTGCTTCGGGTTGTTGCTGAGCCACCGAGGAGCCAGCAGACTGACGAACAACCCCCCCCCCCCCCCTGTGCTGTGTGGCATTTAGAAAATAGTTTTGCTTGAGCTACAAAGTTTGGAAATCAATCAGCAGGATGTTGCTAAGCTGCCAGGTAAATCCCTGAAACATAGAGGCAAGGAGCCGCTTTTATATATTCTACGTCTGCTCTGATTGGTTAGCTGGTTGTCTCTGTTGTGATTGGTCAACCGCTTAGAGATGTCCCTCCCCTAAGCATATGCATATACAGTACACTGTGTTGGAGCGCTAGCCAATAGAAGCGCGAGTGTTACATAATGATGTCACTTATGTTACGGAAACAAACAAAGGAGTCCAATGGATCAAGATTGTTTAGATCAAATGAACTATACAGTGTAGAAATACTCATTATTAGATGATTTGATCATAAATATCACTTTGATGTTGCAGTTTATTAATATGGGGATCATTTAAATGTCTTGTATTATAAATCTGAACCTGCATACTTACTTATGCTGTTAAATAAATATAATTCAAACTGCCCACTGGTCTCGGATCACAGCTGTTAATGTTGCCAACGATTTCAGGAGAAACTGCCCTTCTTAACTCTTTGGCTTTGACCTACAGATGCAGAGCAGATTTAAAAATCAGGATCAAGCCTCTTAGTGGATTCGCTGTGGGCTCACAATTTGGTCCAGTGGTGAGTTAATATGTTAAAGAGGCACGGAACAGATTCCCCTTTCTCACTAAACCATATGTTGTTGAAAAAAAGAATGTCAGGAGATGAATAAGCAGTCGCTGTGGAGTGATTCAGAGCATGGGAGGCAAACAGCGGTTGTAAGTTCATGTTACTGTTCTATCATGCAGTGTTGGAGAGCATCATGAGGTATGGTATCACTGGCTGGTATGGTAACTTGACAGTGCAGTCAAAGTCACAGATCGCTCGCCTGGTACAGACTGCTATAAAAATGATGGGGGTTAAAAAACACCCATCTCTCCAAAACATATACGAGCAGTCCATTATCAGACAGGCAAAACAAATTGTGTCTGATCCCACCCACACACCCAGAATTATGACATCACTATGTAACACTTGTGCTTCTATTGGCTATTGCTCCAACACATTGTTCGCTTTGGCTATGGGGGCAGGACATCTCTTGACCAATCATAATGGAGCTGGGCAGCTAACCAATCAGAGCAGACTGGGCTCTGGTTTCAGACAGAGGGTGAAAAGAGGTGCCGCAGCACAGGCAGTATGAGAAAATGAGTTTCATATCATAGTAAGTTAATATCTTTGGACTATTTGTTGTACAAAACAAGATATTTCAAGACTTCACATCAGGTCAACATGCACAAAGAATCCAGCAGAATAGAAAACAAGTTCCCCACAAGTTCTGTGTGTGAGTGACCACATGGCATCCTATGAAACACCCATGTTGCCACAGCAACTAGGGTCCCTCAGTTCTGTTGTAGCTGACGTTCACCCAACCACCACACTCCACCTTTTTCCTGTGTGTCGAACACACCCACACCCCGCTTAGCTGGAAACATTAGCTCAGCTGTGACACTTTCAAAACAGCCTCTGAGGACGATTAAAACAATAAACCAACATCAGTGCTTTACAGCCTGTGCAGGGCAGGAAATGACATCACCAGCAGAGGGGCAACACTCCCAGAGCTCATGCAGTGTTTTCACTGTTGTAATGAACACTAATTGGAAGCCTGTTATGGAAATTCCACTCAAGTGACCGCATGCTGATGCTGCGTGCTGATGTCTCTTATTCAGAGCTGTCAGGCCGAGTGTAGCTGAGAACACACAGTGCGTCAACATCCTCTCATTCCCTGATGCAGACGAGAGTACTCATGTTCATGAGAGACGATATGAGGCGACCAAAAGTAAACATTATTCAACCCTGATGGTGTGCCGCTCGAGGAGATGATGTTGATCTTTGAGACAGAAGATTGTGAGGCAATGATACTGGGAATAGGATAGGGCATAGGGCTGAACAATTATTCAACATTTGATAAATATTGGCCTATTGCAATTTCAGCTGCAATACTTACATGCACAATGTTTGTAAAAATAGCCTTTTAAATGAAATTGTGCTGAAGAAATGACGTGGACTACACATGATATTCAGATCAGATCATCTTCGAAGATAACATCTTTGTTACAGATCCTCACAGAAAATGACACGTTTTTCAATGAAAATCTGAATAATGAAGTTAAAAATGTCTTTTTCCTCTAATTTCGCAAATCACATCCCAATTGAGTTTCATTCAAACAAATTGCACTCACATGTTGTTCCTCATCAAGTGGCTGTAACACACTGCTTATGAAAGCAATGGAGGCACTTTAATAGACCTAAATTGTGGCCTGATTGCAGCAATTTGCATCAATGGCCGTACTCCTCTGAATAATAACTCTAATCTGAACACACAGACATATTTTGATATCCCCCTTTTCATATGAATGTATCACCAATGTAAAAACGTGTGAACGTAATTCCACTTATAGGTCAGAAACAAAGATTTCAAAATAATACAGTGATAGTTGTCTGCACATCCATGGGTACATTGCTGAAATTAACTGTAAATAGTGAATTTGGCGTACTTTTCATAATGCCAAATTGCCTAAAAGTAAACAAATACAGGCTCGAGTTGTAGCACGCCCAGCTGTCTTGATTTATCCCACAGTGTCAGACTTTGTCAGATGTGGGCAGAATCTCCCACTCAGCTGTGCTCACAACAAACAACAAACCTCCACGCAGACCGTCTGAAATGACCAGCTTGGCTGATAGAGAAGCCTTTCTCATTATTTACTTCTTATCCCTCAGAAAGAGCCGGACACAGTCTAATGGGAAAGATTCTCTTCTCCTTCTCTTGTTACTCCCCTCCGCCTCAGCATTTCCGTCTTCAAAGGGCTTCCTTGCAGCGATGCAGCAAGCATTGTTTCCATTTTCTTGGTTTATTATCTCAATCAAATGGAGGACAATTCCATAGATAATTGAAAGGATATCACTGCAAGTATTACACAAATTCTAACATCTTATTTTAAGAAGCTAGGCTGATTTCTAGTGTAACTTTATTTGGGAATGTATTTTTAGCTTTTTTGTTTTATTATTTTATTTTACATGTGCTTCAGTGTGAGTTATAAAGGAACAATTAAGAGTATTTACCTACCTACATTTTCATTATTGTTTTTTTCGTGTATCGTTAGATCTTGCTTTAAAAACAAATGCAGAGAAAAGATGTCCAAAGGTAAATTCTGCACAGAACCCAGAGCAGCAGTCTGAAGGTGTGGTCAGAAAGCCTCCTGCTAGCTTCTCTTACTGTACCTGTTGTCATGTTGCTCCCACTCCTATCTATGGCTGTTAAACTTTAATGGGAAGTCAAACCCTCGGAGCTCAGGTGTCACTGCCTCGCCGTCTGCGGTGTGAGATGAGGGGCAGGGGGTGAAGAGGACAACTTCTCATGCATGTTTTTAAGATTTCTGTTTTTTAATAGAACCAGTGGGCTTCATAGAGCCTCAGACAATGAAGAGAAGTATTACATTTGGGATGAACACATTGTTGATATAATATATTTTAGGGTTATGAAGTAATAGTTCATTTTAGATGTTTGAATCTTCATTTGAAAATGAACTCCACAGATTATTTGAATGTAAGAAAAAAGACATGGTACCCTTTACTATTAGATCTGCATTTCATATATATTGAACAGGATGCTGGCGCAGAACATGATCCGGTTAAGTCTTCATTGTAGTCTGAAAGGGAATGTTGACAGTTAGCTGTGAAGCAAACACACACAAATCCTGGCACAGTGGGTGGAGGAATTGTGAGCTTATTTCTATCTTTCACCCTAAAGCGTATGTTTCATTTAGTGCTTCTCAGCTATAGACCCCTTTAACAGGCCTCAACCCACACGGCCTCGTTTCCATGCAGGAATCCATGGCAACAGTTGAGTCATTTACTTACTAAGGGCGCTGCTGAGACGATGATGTAAACATGCTGATAGTGTAAACCAAGTGTGATCATGACGTAGGTGGGTGAGGTAACTGGCTTTAAACTTTTGGCTTTGCGTGTCACACCTCCTGGGATTGTCATCAAATGTTTTGAAATAGCTATTGGCCTTTCATATAATATTATGTTGCAGAATTAAGGTACAATATGTATCAGTTGTTCATAAACTTCTAGACCTTTACTTGAGTTGTGAACTTGTGAACTAACATTATTTCAAATGTATCCAACAATTTCCAAACCTAGATTTCCAAATCTTTGTGTCATTGAACGTTTGGATCTTAAGTTATCAAAGAAACGTGCTGAGCAAACGTTAGCCTTTAGCTTGTAACTGCTAGCCTCATCAATCACTAGACAAATGCTGATTTTTAAGATAAAACTCACAAGACATTATACCTTTTTCCAGTTTTAAGCTGCATTTAGATGATACAGTTTTTAGATATTGTTGTTTTCTACCGATACATTCTAACCTGATGGATTTACGCCATCTAACGTTTGGATTTTAAACTATCAGAGAAAAGAGCTGAGCAAACCTTTAGCTTTTAGCCCCACCGCCCTGTGGTAACTACATAAACGATTTTAAAGGTCCCATGTCATGCTTTTCCAGTTATTACCCGTCCCCTTGTGTGTTATGAAGGGTTTTATGCATGTAAACGGTCTGCAGAGTCAAAAACCCTCAAAGTACACCCTGTAGCGAGCCTCGCAACGAGCCACAACAGGGTGTACAACAGCCCGAGCCGACCAACTAGCCGACCAATCAGAGCACACTGGGCTCACAGGCAGGAGCTCCAACAAGCCGTTTAGGACAGAGTGATGAATACACATACTATATACAGAGATGCTGTATGAGCAACTAATGTGAGTTTGGAAAATTGTATCTATTAATTTAAATCTATTGTAGTAGACCTCAACAATGGAATTATGATCAGTAGAAATGGCCATGACATGGGACCTTTAAGGTGAAAATGCTTGTTCCGTTTTTTTATCAGCTTTGGGTTTTTGTGCACTTCAGTGAATATTTTGCTTCCAGATGAAAACCTCCTGTGGCAAACAACAACACCCATAATCCTACTGTCCTTCACAAGCTATCAAACTCGTCTTTGGTTATTGTTCTGATTCTGATACCCCTAGTGGCAGGAAACAACTTATTCTGAAGTATTATAAAGCAACTGGCAGTTAAACACTAAGACAGTATTCATGCTTGGATTTCATGAGGTTGTTCATGTTGGGTGAAGACAAGAGCCAGAGAGGGAGTTAATTGTTCGTTTTGTCAGCAGTCTTTACTCCTCTGCAGGAGGCCACACGTGTTTAGTCTGCAAACCTCGTAAACAGCAGTAGAGCTGCTAACCTGCTAACTGGGCTGTTCAGACCCACATGTCTGCAACAGTCCATAATAAGGTGTTCTGTTGGCCCAGAAATGGGTGAGCAACTAATTGTCCTCTTATTAAATGCAAATGGTTTCTGCTACTTTATTTGGGAGTTCATTGCTGTTAAAGCAAACCATTAAACAAGAGAAAGTGGGAACAACTTTAAATCCCAGTAATCATCAGTCTGGACATGGATCATCTTTTTACGGTTTATATGTAATCCTCATAACTCAAATGCAGATTGAAGAATGATTTATCTGCTTCAAGTTCTCCCTCACACCTCTCACATAACCCTATTTCCTAATACACATTCTCAGACACCTAATCCTTTAAATCCCTCTTTTATTAAATGAGTCCGAGTTGAACTAAATACTCATTTTTGTTTTTAAGACAACTGCTTCATTTTCAGTAACTATCTGACAGTTATTTAAGGGGTGAAATAGTTGCTAAGCTTTCATTATAGACATAACACTCAAAGGTGGGGTCGGTAATTTTGGAGAAACCGGCTCGAGTGCGCTAGAATTTGAAAATACACACACGAACGCGCACATGACCAATGAGGGCACGAGATAAGTTTGTGCACAGATGGAAGGCTGACAGGCAGGTAGGCCATCCAGTTACTTTAGCCGGGCCGGCTCAGATGATTGGTCTTGCTATTTAAAAAAATGTTTTAATGTATTTATTGTCAAAGCATTTAAGATATTCATTGCTATCGGGATGTTAAGAGCATTCCATGAAATATAACAAAAAGTGTTTCTGAAATAAATTACATACCCCACCTTTAAGCCTGGTTAACAGTGTTGTATTACCTTTTTGATTGAGAAAAATAACCTGTGAATGCGTTTGAATTTCATACATGACAGTGAAGATTTGCAGAGTCGTCCAGTGCACGCTCTCTGTCTGGAATAGGGTTTGTTCCAAATCAGGAGTGGAGGGAAATGACACCATTTGGCAGTGCCTCAAGACTCTAGGACTTAGGCGTGTGTTTTTTGAAACAGTGTAGCCTCAGACAGCCCATGTGTTCCTATGTGTTGCTCTTATCAAAACTCCATGCACTCTTCATAACCTCTCTTTAAAAAAAAAAAAAGTTTAGTCTCAGAGCAATCAGCGGAGCAGCTCTGTGATAAGAAGGCTTAGTAAAGATGTCTCTGCTGATAACAAGATACCTCCATCGCTCTACAGGGGTGCAGTTAGCCCCCGTCCTGCCTCCTCTGGAGCCTTGGAAATTAATCTGACTCTCTGTCATTTAGTCTAGCGTTCAAGAGGAGAGCAGCTTTTGCTCTGCATTGGCAACTGATAAGAACAAGTGTTTGTTCAGAGGGGAATGAAAGGGGAAAGTGTTTGAATCCTGAGGACAGATATCACCATATGAATGGCACATATGAGGGGGTGAAACAAAACAGATGGAGCCCTAAGGCATGTTAAGGAATGGTTTTAGTCAATATTGAGGAAAAAAATACCACATGTTGCTTTGTTTAGTTTCTCAGATGTGAGGATTTGTTTCCTTTTCTGTTTTGCATCATTGTAAATTGACCCACTTTGGGGTTTTGGACCGATAAACAGAATAAATTAGATATTTTAAGACGTTGCATCGACAAAATAAGGGTGTATGAATTTGTTTAGCACCTTTAAACAACAATGAAATTCTAAGGGCTTTATATAAGACATAAAAAGGCAGGAAGCACAAGGCTATATACATAGAACACGTAGAAATAAGGTTTATTTAATAGTAATTGTCAACATAATCTCTTTAGATGCAACTTTAGTATTAGATTGCATTGCATTAGAATACAATATTAAGTAGTTTGAATGTGGGCGGTTTTATTGTCATTGGGATCAGCAGCACATTTGATTCAGTGTCAACAAAAAGCTAAATGGAGCTTTCAAATGATTATTATATCATCTCTATTGTGTAATTCAAATACCACAAATCTACAGAGAAGAATGAAGTGGTTTGGCAGGTATGTTATGACTCAGCAGTCACTAAAAGGGAACTCCTACTGTATAATGCACAGCTGGCCACATGAAACACCATGTGTAGCTATCAGTAGACCTGACGCTGATGCCAACACACTGCACAGAGGTTGGTGATACTATGAGTCAGGATTACATTTGCAATTGGCGGAGGTTAGTTTGGCAACAATAATTGTATCCTCTTAATCGACAGTTAATGTGATAAAGCAATCTACTGGCAACGTGAATGAAGGGTTCATTAGCAAAACCAATTATATCTTGATTATTTTTCTAAATTGTTTTTTGTGTGTGCAATCCATGGAATATCAATCAATCTGATGCTGGTTTATTCATTTTATAAATGGAGATTATTATCTGCGTAGACAAAACTTTTTTTTGTATAACAGATAGTGGAGATATAACTGGCAATGATGGAGACGGAGGTCACTTAATTACATTTAATTCATCTTGACAAATTCAATATATTTACTGCTGTGAGGTCCCTCAACTCATTAAATGACGTTTCTGAAGATGAACACTAGCAGAATTCCCATCATGCATTATTGAGAGTTAAACCTCACTAAAAACATTTGCTAGTTTAAAAAACCTATGCATAACAGAAACTTGCTGTGTGTTTTTTTACATCACATGGTTAATTTTCATGATTTAAAGAATAATAATGAAGATTAAATTCAATGTAATCCCTCCCGTTGAACAGCACACATCTCTGGTACAAACTGGTGTGAAGTGGTGTTGAGTCAAGCTAATATCTTCAATTTAATTGACTTGTTTTGCCAAGTTTAGTGAGCTTAACTTGCCTGATTTTACATTTTCACGACTCATGATCAGAGTTTGAATTATTTATTTAACTTTAGTTCTATTTACTTCCATTTTTGAGGGGGCTTGTGCTGCTAACAGGCGCATCTAGAAGGGGATCAGGTTTGGAAATAGTGTTTGAAATGTGTTACAAATTGGGACTCATTTGGGATGGTTTTACATGCATGCTGTTTGTCATGTATGGAGATTTCATGTTGCTCCATACTGCTTTTTTTCAACCTTTTTGTAACTATGACAGCAGCAGTTGAGATGATTTACTGTCATCATAAGTTGGCTTGAAGGTCTCTGTGTACACGGCTCTGCATCAATGAGGCGTTCAGTCATTATGATGCAGGACGACCCCGAGGAGCGGGATGATGTTAGCATTCATCAGAAGATTATTCAGCGTTTACAGTATGGTTATTGAGCCCGTATGAAAGGAAAACACATGCAGCTGAAGGTTATTGTAATGACTGCTTGTTGGATTGTAATTTGATGGATAAAGTAAGCGATACTGATCCAAATCAATCTATTCCTTTTCATGAAGTTGACATGTCCGCTCATGTGTGAGGGCTTCAGGCAGATCCTCTGGCGCCCTGACAGAGCTCTGACCCACTTTGTTGACTGGCTGAGTGGGTTTCTCTGCTTTTGGTTTCCTGCTTTTCTCCCTTCTACTCAAAGAACTCGTCATTACAGATGATGCAATGATGCTTTAAAGCGCTATGGTTAAAGACAAATAATACTGATGTTGAATTAGTATTTGCAGGAGAGAAAGGAAGGCAGCAGAGTTTGTACAAAGTTCTCCAGAGTTTGAGAAAATCAGATTTAATCAAATGTAATCATGGAGGCAAGATGAAACAGACTTTTTTAAGGCTTTAAAACATGCAATGTACTTATTTATTTACCGTTGATATTTTCACATAAAAAGAAGCTGGATTTAAACATAAAAAACCCTTTTATTTTAAAGTAAAAGTATATAAATATAATCAGGAAAATGAACAGTATTTTGTAATATACTTTTTTTTAAATCATTAATTGTTTACCATTGATCATGCATTCATGTAAAGGCATTCTGCTGTAGTTGGTTGAGGTGGAGCCCATTTCGTTACCATATTTGTATTATCATCATCAAACTGGTTGTTTTCCCTTTGCTTGATTCATTATTTATTTTGTAACAATGTGAACAAAATAAGAAATGTCATTACCTAATCCCCAAAATATTAAATATATATAAATAATTCAAAGGAAAATCATCATAGAATCATGTTTCTGACGCTGGAACCATAAAATGTCGTTACATGCAAAATAACAAAATGAGTTGCAAAATAGTTGCAAATACATTTTGTGTTAATTGATTTATAGTGTGAGAAGGACATGCTCAATTAATTAAGTGCATAACTTGGGTAATGCAAGTGTTCTACATGTGGTCATGTGCTAAATCTTTAGATAGAAATACTTCAGTAATATATATTCACGTCAACACAATTCCTGGACTGCATCTTGAAGTGTGTGGGTCATTCTCTGCAGACTGTCTCAGTGTCCAGGCAGCCTG
>CALSBZ010046728.1:876529-892661 GCA_943591055.1 Gobionotothen gibberifrons | reverse complement strand
TTATCGTATCATCGGACCTGAGGCCGTATGTTTTGGACACTCGGGTAAAGAGAGGGGCGGAGTTGTCAACTGATCACCATCTGGTGGTGAGTTGGGTCGAGTGGCGGGGGAAGCCTCTGGATAGACCTGGTAAGCCCAAACGTGTAGTTCGGGTGAACTGGGAACGTCTGGAGGAGGCCCAAGTTCAGGAGGCCTTCAACTCACACCTCCGGCGGAGCTTTTCGGGCATTCCTGTGGAGGTTGGGGACATTGAACCCGAGTGGTCGGTGTTCAAAGCCTCTATTGCCGAAGCCGCGGCGGGGAGCTGTGGTCTGAAGGTCTTAGGTGCCTCAAGGGGCGGTAACCCTCGAACCTCCTGGTGGACACCGGTGGTCAGGGAAGCCGTTCGACTGAAGAAGGAGGCCTTCAGGGATTTGTTATCCCGGGGGACTCCCGAGGCAGTTGCAAGGTACCGACAGGCCCGAAGGGCAGCAGCCTCAGCCGTGGCCGAGGCAAAGCAGCGGGTGTGGGAGAAGTTCGGAGAAGACATGGAAAAGGACTTTCGGGCGGCACCAAAGTTGTTCTGGAAAACTGTCCGACACCTCAGGAGGGGGAAGCAGGGAACCATCCAAGCTGTGTACAGTAAGGATGGGACGTTGTTGACCTCAACTGATGGAGTGTTGGGCCGTTGGAAGGAACACTTTGAGGAACTCCTGAACCCGACAACTCCGCCCTCTATGTTAGAGGCAGAGCTGGAGTATGACGGGGGATCAACACCAATCTCCCGGGGGGAGGTCGCTGAGGTAGTCAAACAACTCCACAGTGGCAAAGCCCCGGGGGTGGATGAGATCCGCCCAGAAATGCTGAAGGCTCTGGGTGTTGAGGGACTGTCATGGTTGACACGTCTCATCAACGTTGCGTGGAAGTCGGAAACAGTACCGAAGGAGTGGCAGACCGGGGTGGTGGTTCCCCTTTTCAAAAAGGGGGATCAGAGGGTGTGTGCCAATTACAGAGGCATCACACTACTCAGCCTCCCCGGGAAAGTTTACTCTAAGGTACTCGAAAGGAGGGTCAGGCCGATTGTCGAACCTCAGATTGAGGAGGAACAATGCGGATTCCGTCCTGGTCGTGGAACAACGGATCAGCTTTTTACTCTCGCAAGAATCCTGGAGGGGGCCTGGGAGTACGCTTATCCAGTCTACATGTGTTTTGTAGACTTGGAGAAGGCGTATGACCGGGTTCCCAGGGAGTTACTGTGGGAGGTGCTGCAGGAGTATGGGGTGAGGGGGTCTTTACTCAGGGCCATCCAATCTCTGTACTCCCAAAGCGAGAGCTGTGTCCGGATCCTCGGCAGTAAGTCGGACCTATTTCCGGTGAGGGTTGGCCTCCGCCAGGGCTGCGCTTTGTCACCAATCCTGTTTGTAATATACATGGATCGGATTTCGAGGCGTAGTCGGGGGGGAGGGGGTCTGCAGTTCGGTGGACTAAGGATTGCACCACTGCTTTTTGCAGATGATGTAGTTCTGATGGCTTCATCGGTCTGCGACCTTCAACACTCACTGGATCGGTTCGCAACCGAGTGTGAAGCGGCTGGGATGAGGATCAGCACCTCCAAATCTGAGGCCATGGTTCTCAGCAGGAAACCGATGGACTGTCCACTCCAAGTAGGGAATGAGTCCTTACCCCAAGTGAAGGAGTTCAAGTATCTCGGGGTCTTGTTCTCGAGTGGGGGAACAATGGAGCGTGAGATGGGCCGGAGAATCGGAGCAGCGGGAGCGGTACTGCAGTCGCTTTACCGCACCGTTGTGACGAAAAGAGAGCTGAGCCAGAAGGCAAAGCTCTCTGTCTACCGGGCCATTTTCGTTCCTACCCTCACCTATGGTCATGAAGGATGGGTCATGACCGAACGAACGAGATCGCGGATACAAGCGGCCGAGATGGGTTTTCTCCGCAGGGTGGCTGGCGTCTCCCTTAGGGATAAGGTGAGAAGTTCAGTCATCCGGGAGGGACTCGGAGTTGAACCGCTCCTCCTTCGCGTCGAAAGGAGCCAGCTGAGGTGGTTCGGGCACCTAGTAAGGATGCCACCTGGGCGCCTGCCTAGGGAGGTGTTCTAGGCACGTCCAGCTGGGAAGAGACCAAGGGGTAGACCTAGGACCAGGTGGAGGGATTATGTCTCTTCGCTGGCCTGGGAGCGCCTTGGGATCCCCCAGTCAGAGCTGGTTGATGTGGCCAGGGAAAAGAAAGTTTGGGGCTCTCTGCTGGAACTGCTACCTCCGAGACCCAATAAGCGGGAGAAGATGGATGGATGGAATAAAATACAAAAACAAAGATTTCTAGATTGATCAAAATTGCAATACTAAGCCATTTATATTAATGTTCAATTAAAAACCTAATAACCTCTTCAACCCCTAATGATAAATGGAGGATCAAAAAACATGGTTCACAGTCCAAACATGTAGAAAAAGGAAACATAGGCATTTGAATTTCATTTAAATATTATTTACTATTGCAACATATCAACATATGTATTTCTTATCTTTTTCTTTAAGGTAACAGAGTCAGGAGTAATAAAGACAAATATCTTTATTAAAGTCAGACATAAGCAGGATCAGTGAAGAATTTGAGGAATACTGCTCGAAAAACTTCATATTTCTTATTTTACTAATCAGTAATGATAACATTGTGCTGGATCCGGAAAAAATCCAACAAGTCAAAAAACACAAGCGGTAAACAATCTTTAAATCAAGATTCAAAGGAACTACACACAGTGTACTGCCAGGAGTACAGCATCATCCCTCATCACAAAAGTATCAATTAATGGCAACAAGTAAAGTTATACAAAATGTACATTTTATAAACATGAAAACTGACTAATTTAACTTTAACCACTGTATAAGCGCACATTAATTTGTCCTGTGCAATTATAGAGTTATTTGTTCAATTTTAAGCATTTGGTTTTACTTCTATAAAAAGTGGTAGAGTCAAACCTGTTCTCAAATATGACTATTACTGTAAAAATAAGGTTCAAATAAATGTGAAATGATCCATATTAACATAAACCTTTTTGGGGAGAAAAGTTCCAAGAATTTGAGTCAAATATTGAGTTAGTTCACTTATCAAAGATCTGTCCGTACTTCACACTGCTCTGAGTGGAGCAGGAAACAGCTGTTGGGTTTATTGGTGTGATCCCACAGTGAAACGTGACATCAGCGCTGCAGTAATGCCTCGATTCACGCCTGCTGTCTCCTCCCTGCTGTGGGAGTCTCTCATGTTTGTGTTTGTGTCGACTCATTATTCACGTGTACATATGCCGTGTGAGAGTAGACCGTGATTGACAGTTACATATGTTCAAGTTGCAGTTACAGATGTACTTTAACCTCTGGTGCTGTTCTATCAGTGTTGAGAGAAATGCATGTCCATTAACTCCTTCAAAACAGACTTCTGCTTTTCAGAGACACAGGGAAATATTGCACTCTGTGTAATAATCACACATATAACATGTCACCAAAAATAGCATCATATTGACTTTTTTGTATAGTTCAACATAAAAATCCACAATACCTGTTATAATATTACATACAGATTGTCACCTGTAGTGTCTCCACTTAACTTGATTAGCCTTCTGTAAGCAAATAAGTGAATTAGGAATTTAGTTTTGTCTCTGATGAACGAAAAGTTATCTTAAAAGAACATTTTGCGGTCAACCATAACTTTCATTATATTTATTGATAGCTGTATTTATACAATTTGAAAATGTTTTGTTTAAAAGCAAAGAAAGATTGACATCATACAAGTCATGTTTTAGAGAATCTGCCAACACCCTGAAATATGACCTTCCTGAGTCAGGGCTAGACGTCTGGTGTAGATGAACCTCCAGAAGTGAGTTTACTCATGAAATGTCACTCTCAGAAATGTTCGAGGCTGAAGTCTGAGGCTCAGATGTGAGCGATGATGCTCTGTCTGCATGACCAAGGAGGGGAGAGGTCAACGGTATCCAAGGCAACAGCCTAACCTCCCTTTACTGAAGGCTGTGAAGGGAACAGTGAGTCTGAAGATGTGAGAGAGGAGTGTGGAACTCACAGACCACTATTATTGTTAGCCTTCAGCGTGACGAACAACAAAACACTCTGCACCCCCCGTCACTTTGACAACGCTGTCACTCCTCCAGATTGTCTCTGCTGTCACCTGCATGACTTATTTACCCGCTCCAACAGGAATATAAAGGGCTTTTTGTTCGTCACCTTTTTGCTGGGTTGCACCAACAATGATTCACAACAACATTATTCCTACAGCAAAAACTAGTTCCAAAATGAGTGAATACAGAAGAGGACATACTGTGACATATTTACATGCTTTAATGTTTAAAAAGGTATTAATGTCTCTCATACTGCCTGTGCTGCAGCACCTCTTTTCACCCTCTGTCTGAATACGAGCTGTGAAATGCTAGGAAGTGTCCTAGCATTTCAAGTTCAATGTGTTGGAGAGTTAGCCAATAGAATCGCAAATGTAACATATTGATGTCACTGTGTGCGGTCAGGACCTAGTAAGTAAATATAAAGCAGATTGACTGTTTAAAGGTTATGATGGCTTGGCATCGAAGATCATTTTCTGGATCTTTGAGAAAACTAAGCTGCCAAAATAATCTTGCAAAAGGTGACATAATAGTAGATTTTAAAAAGGGGTTTTGTGCGTACATTTCAGACAGTTTCATAAGATCAACTAGACCGAAAAACACAACTTGATTATCTTTGCCTAATACTTCTTTAAAAGACAGCCATTCAAAAGTTTAAAGTTTATTTAGTATTGTTCAAAGATCATGATCACAATGTGTTTTAAAAGAATAAAAAATGACAATAACAGACTAGACAACACTGATTAATTATAGACAGGATAATATTAATAATACATGGTATTTATAAAGCGCTTTTTTTTTCCGTATTCCTATTCCGCTTAATACTCATAAGAAAAGAAAGATAACTTCATGTTGGTGCAACCCAACCCTGGGACTGCTTTCTTGGTGTTTGTATCCTACTTGTCCTCTCTGTCCTCTTCTCACAGCTATTAGGCATTCTGTGTAATTGTTGAGTATGATGAGAAGTTGGCAGGAGAGAAGTCTTCCCCTCCCAATCCTCCAGCAGAGACGAGTCCAATGAGCTGTCCTCTGACCGGCTGCCAGATTGATGTGTGTTCCCCCGGCTACACAGAGCTGGGAGCGCTGACAGAGAGGCAGAGGAACTTTTTACGGAGATGTGAGAAGCAGAAAAATAGGAGATAAAAGCAAGAGAGCAAACGAATGAAACAAGGCGTCAGAGCATTTACCGGCTTGCAAAAACATTTGAGACTCCAGCACACCCCATCGCTGGCTCTGACCCAACGCCTGTTAGGGAGAGGGGGACTGGGAGGAGGGGGTGGAGGGAGGGGGGTGGATAAACAAAACACGTCTGTAGCTGGATGAAGATTCTGCCACATTCAGCAGATGTTCAGTTTTCTCGTGGACTTGCAGGATTTGTAAACATGGATTTGTATAAAATGGCATCTACTAGCTAATTGGCCCAACATGCTGGTTTTCAAGATTTCAAGATTATTATTGTCTTATGTTGTCAACTATAGAATGTCAGAAAAAGAAGCCAATCACAATAATTCAGCCAATTTATCAGGTTTGTTATCAAGAACAGCAAATATTGCCAACTGAGAGGCTGAAACATTTAGATCATATTAGCCTATATATATATCTCCAATATAGGCTAACATTTTTAAAATGCCGTATGAATTGACCTCTTCAAGCCTTTACATCTCTGAAATGAAATAATGTAAGGAGGAACAATTACTCATCTCATATCGACCCTGTGTAGGGCTGCCCACTTTCAGTTGAGATGTTGGCAATATTCTCTATAATGAGACATGTTGTAGCAGGAACTACCACAGAAAACGTTTTAGTAGCTTTGCAGGTTTTTATATTGTATTTCTGTGGACAGATTTATTCTGGGACCGGACTAAAGGTTGAGTTTAAAGATTGTTGTATTCGGAGGGAGGGCCTGGGTAGTAGGGGGAAAGGAAGGTGCCATTGGTCCCCCACACATGTGATTAACAGTGTTTGTTGTACGCAGTGGCGAGCCGTGACTTATATACCTAGGCCCTCTGGGCCCCCCCCCCTTCCCTCGAAAAAAAAGAAGAGTTATTACGTCACACTGTATACTTCAGCGGCATATCAAAACAGCGGCCCGGGATCAATGACAGCGACCCTCTACCAAACAAAACAACACCATTTATATAAACACCTATCATGACAGGGCACCCACAGCCAATTAACAATTACAAATGAATTAAGTCGGCACGGCGGCCACATTGAAAATAACTTAGGCCTACCTTTGATGATCAAATCACAAAAGTCCATCCTCCTGTCCTTTTGGATGAAGCACTTGATGGCGGGGTCATGCAGCTGATCCTTTGCCACTCCAGTTTATCATTGTAACTCAATCTTGAAAATGACTCGGTTAATAATTTTGCAAACGATGTCATCACTATCACTGAAGTGAGCCATCATGAACTAACTTATGCTAATCATAAATCTATCGATCATAAATCTATCCATTAGATTTATGATTCGAAAATAATAAAAGTAGGGTAGACATGTGGATATTATCCGGCTGAACAAAACGTGTATTTATCTAACAGGTTCGTTTTCCACAGACCTTATTTCAAGCTATTTTCCAAAACCCTATGGAGAAATCCCATTGCTTTCTGTCGAGGGAATCCGAGCCCATTTAGAGGGAAGATATGATTGGTCAATTGTACTGTCATTTGACATTACTCTCTCGTTGAGTTACTATAGCTGGCCCTCTGTGAATGTAGAGACGGCATTTAACCCTTCACATTCCAACAGAAACTGAACAGGCAGATTCGAAGGATTTATTTATTTGGAAATGTTATTTTAAATACAATTAAATCAAGTTATTTTGGTAAAACTAATGAAAAATTTAACAAAAATAATATACAAAAAATAATATTTAAATTTTTTTTTTTTATGTTTTCAAATATTATTTTTTTGAATATCTTAGGCCCTCACAGAGGGCCTAGAGGGCCCTGACGGCTCGTCACTGGTTGTACGTACAGTAATTGTACTGCCAAAACGTGTAGAACCGTATTGTTTTTGGATGTCTTGCTTGAATAGAGGTCAGGGATGAACACAAAACAGCAGAAGAAAAGTCTCCCTTTTGAATAAGATGAACAATGAATGGGAGGTGTTATTTGTAAAGCAGCAGTTACATCAGCACACAGGTGTCCCGTCAGTGAACCTGGGGTCGTTGTCCTGAGCCCGAACATTTCAACATGTTTCAGTGTCTCTGGTGTCAAAAAGCACCATCAGTGTGCTCAGGCCAGCTGGATGAAGAATATGAAAATAAAGCCACGGGGTCGGATCGCATATCCACACGCTGAGTGTGGGAGAGTTCAGACAGGGAGGCAGACAACACTATAGTTACTGTGTTCTCACATGATCAGTACACTGCACTCGCAGTACTTTCTTTTTGATGTAAAGTTACAGGAATTGTTCTGTTGTTCGTGAACAGATGCAACATCTTGATTTTTACAACAAAAAAACATTAACCATTTTTTCCGGTGATAAAACAATTACACAGATACTCTACTGAAGTAAAAGTAGAAATGGCACAGTGCTACGTACTCTGTTACATCTACGTGTCCTGCATTCAAAAAGTAAGTCAGTACAAACATCAATTTAAATAAATAATGAAAAAGTACTTTTGTACAAATGTAATTATACTATTGTATTATATATATATTTTATATAGTGCTAGGTTGCTTAATTTTCAATTATACATTCTTATTTTTAAATGTATTTTTGTTTTGTATTAATAATTACATTTTTCAAGTGAAAAGGTAAATACTTCCCTCCAAGATGTTAGGAAATATAAATGATTATGAAGTGCTCTATTTTTTTAATTAATGCACATATTTTGACTTCAAATGATCATTCAATTCATCCATAATATTAGCAGAAAAATTACTATTAACTTTTTGGATAATCGATTGATAATTTCAGTAATTCCTCAGGCAACAATAGATGTATTTAAACGTAATAGTTTGGGTTTTGAGCTGTTTGTAAGGCAAAACATTTGAAGGTGTCACCATTTTTTATATTTTATTGGTTAAACAAGACATTAATAAATGGTTTGATAAACAGCAGATTAACTGATAATAAAAGTAATTGTTGCAGCCCTCCTTCAGAGCACCCGGCCCACTCTTACAATATTGTTGAGATGCCTGTATTTTTAGCTCTACTGAAATATTGATACCATCAAACCACAAGGCATTACAGTTTCAGTCTGAGCTGCACAGCATTGCACTGCTGAGTCACTTCCCAGTCTTTAAAGACACTTTAAAATCAGATCTCTGTTCTTCCTCACAAGACATGTCTTTGTCATTTGTTCAAGACCAGCTGACTCTTCATGACACGCTGTAACGTAATGTCATTTCAGCTGCACTGCCAAAATGGCAACTTAAAGGAGACCTATCATGCTATATTTGAATAATATATTGTAGGGCCATACCTATATAAGGTATATTTATACGTTTCTTTTTCGTAAATACCAAACAGATCATGCATTTTAGCCATGCCTCATTTTGCTCTATTTTCCTCTCCTCCACCCTGTCTTTGCATGCACTGCAGCTGACCACGCCCCCCTGCAAAGGAGGGGGCCGAGTTACGAGCATCATGTTACCATGCTGTTACCATGCCACGGCAACCTCTCATTCCCCTGATTGGCGGAGAGTTGGCCATATAGGCGGAGCTCCTCGTCACTGACGTCAGAGATATTTCAAATCTGAAATTTAGAGATTTGGGTATGGAGGAAAAGAGAGAGTGTTTTCTGACACTTGGTGAGTTCCCTGACACACCGGGGACACATATTCATGTATAAAAGACGTACAAAAGTGCATTTTGCATGATAGGTCCCCTTTAAATTGTTTGTCAGTTTCTAATTGTTTGTGCATAGAACCTTACATTATCAAAAGGAGAATAATAATCAATAATCAGTTGTAATAAAATGATCATTCTGCAATAGCGTGGTTGTAATATTCAGTAAGTCAACAAAATTAAAATAGACTACAAGTTAAAGACAGGGAATAATAACAACATCAAAAAATGAATACAAATAATAAAATAAAATAATAATACATAAACAGACGATATAGAAATAATTAAAAACAATAAAATAAGAAAAACACAGATTTGTACATATATTCCTAAACAAGAGAACCAAGTAATGTTTACAACCGAGTAAATTATCTATTTGAAGTATACATTGTTATTGTAGCAACCAACACAGAACTATTGGATCTTTTTTTCCTTATGACCTAAGAATTTTATAGAGCTGCAGGAAGTGGGCTTGATTTTGTAATTGTGACCTTCTTTTAAAGCACCCTGACACGTTAAATATAAGGTACATGAATCCACCTTTGTATTGAAACTGTATTTTTAAAAGTGTTATGCTCTTTCAGTTCTAAAACTTGCCATGCATGCTTTTCTTGTTGCAAATATTCAGTTTGGTATTCTGTGCTATTTTCAGGCTGCACCGTTTAGTCCCAGGAGGTAGAAAGTCAATCTTTGGAGGCTTTAAAAAGTGCGCGACCTCCTACGGTAGACTTTTATTTTTCTTTACTCTGTTTTGTTGCCTTGTCAATCGAAATGGCCAACGGGGCCCTAGGTACTCCGGGTGAATCTGGAATGAGTCAGGCCAATCCATTGTATTCAGCTGAGAAAAGCTGTGGGATTTAGTGCTCCTCGAGAAAAATAGCCAACCCTCTGGAGAACTGGACCTGGGCGCTCAAAACTTTTGGCTGTGAGCAGCATTTTCATTTGGGGTAGAGCTTTAGCCCTGGGTTGTGTTTTGTTATCTGTGCTGTGTTGTGTGGGGGCTATTTAATATGCAGCGTGCTCTGCATGAACACTCGGATCAAGGTGGTCTGTTGTCAAAAGCACAAGGCTCAATGTTTTCAAGTGTTGGAGTGAATCCCCACAGAGGAAAGATTTACTTTGAAGTTAAAAACAGATTGTTGAAACTCAGTGGAACATTTTATTTCTGAATACTATTAAATACACTTTATATTATTATGCTTCACAATTGCTCTTTTTGGCAGATTTCTCTCGCAAAAGGATTGTGCCAAAACAAGAAACCTAAATACAATTTAAAAGGTTTTAAAGTCCTGAAAACTGACATTTAATTGCACACGATCTACAGTCTATGAAACAGATATGCACTGTAGCCTATATTGTAAAATATCCTGCCTTCTCTTAAGAAAAACAACATTTCACAAAGAGGATAGGCTAAAGCAGATGTAGCAAATTAGACGCTTCTCAAACAGCTAGCTCAGTGGTTGATTAGCACTCGTTTTGAAAATCCTATTGACATGATTTCTGACTTTGAAAAGAGATAACTTTTTCTGAGAGCTAGTTGAGAAAAAGGAAACCACACCCATGCCTGACCGCTGAAGCCTTGAAGTGATTAGCTTAGCCTAGCATTAAGGCTAAAAGCAGGGGAAAACAGCTAGCTTGGATCTGCTGAAGTTGTATTGGTATTCGCCAAAAAACGTGTCGTGAATTTCTTGTATGACTACAACTTGTTTTTTGTTTTAGTGAGCTCTTGAGGTGCTAATGGGTGGTGTATTTGTGAACCTTGTACAGAACTAGGCTAGCTGTTTCCCCAGCTTCCTATCTTTAGACTTAGATAACTGCCTCCCTTTCCTGGCTATGTGTTTGATGCACAGACAGACCCATTAGCATCAAAGTTCTCATTTACCTCTCCGCAACAATCAGAACATGTTTTAATTTTCTATCATTTTCAACAAAAAAAAATCATGTAGTGCACTATGGTGTATTTCTGCAGTTTATGTCAGTTTTATATCCAGCTCTGTTTTATGTCCACGATGATCAAAACGCCTAAAATAGAGCATTCTATAAATAAAAAATGGATTGAAAAATACATTATTTCTTTCAAGGCAGAAACACTTGACAAGTTATTATTATTTCATGTGCACCGATTTACATTTTACTGAGACAGGATCTTCTTTAAAGGCTCCATGATTATTTCTTATTCTACCCCCACTCCACTCGGCAAAGCAGATGACCTTGAAACTAAAAGAAGATGAGAGTGTGTGAGTGTGAGTTTGTGTTTGTGTGTGTGGATGCAAACAGAGATACAGATCTCATCTTCTGCTGCTGTGACAAATGAATGCTCGACCACTGGCGTCGCACCTCAGGATGCTGCTTAGAGGAATGACTCCACTTTACTCATTCATCTTCACACGCCTTCTTCTTCACTTCGATGTTTGATCCATCCATCGCCTCTGTCTCTGCAACACCTGCTGCCATGGCAACCCCAACATCCCCTCTTCCCTCCCTCAGTTAGTGGCTGGAGAGAAGCATGTTGGGTAATCTGATTTCACCTGGATCCTTTCCCCTGGGATTTTCCTGTCCTTGAACCATTTTTTCCTCATCATATATTTAATCCCTTATTAGGATGGAATGAATCACATTTCTATATGTACTGTATGACCTGTTCCTATCAAAGCCTACATAATGCAATAATGCAGTCAAAGAGCTCTATATCCTTCTGGTGTAGTGATAGAAACATCGTTTTTTTCTTTTCCTGCTGCTTCTCCATGTGTGGATTAAATTATGGGTTTGCAGAAATATAATGAATACACTTAAATCGACACAAATAATGGCTATCTCAGGTCTGCTGTGTGCAGACACACATCATTGCTGCAGTATTGACCGGAGCTCATGGCAGCAGGTGGGTAGAGGAAATAATGGTGCAATTGAAGTGAGGAGCTGTGACATCTCAGAAGCCCAGACAGTTTGTATTGGGATCTTTTCTTTCATCGTTGATATTGTTTTTAGGAAATGAATGACTAAAAAAGGAAAGGATGCGTCGGACAAGTCATCCAAATAGTCTGTCTGACAATATTTAAAAGATACAATTAGAGTGCTGTATTGTGCTTCTTATCCTTCCTTGCATGTGCTAGCTGTGGTCAGGGGGGTTATTTTTTATTGTTGAGTTGCTCGGCCATTTGCTGGAAATGTCGCAGGAACAACTGGAGGGAATTTATTTATAGGGCGCTATTATGTTTTTATTTGTTCCTGTTGTGTATTCTACAGATTTGTGTGCATGTAATTGGTCTGCAAATGCTAAGATCCCATGTTCCCTACAGAGGGAGTTTCTCTCCCACACACTCCCCCCCCTGCCTGAAACGCCTCCATTGGGCTCCTTTTTTAACTCATGCAACATAATAAAATCACTCTGTAACAATTGCGCTTCTATTGGCAAGTGCTCCAACACAATGTTTGTGATAGGCTAAGGGGCGGGAAATCTCTAAACGATTGACTAATCAGAACAGAGCCAGCCAGCTAACCAATCAGAGCAGACTGGGCTCTGGTTTCAGACAGAGGGTGAAAAGAGGTGCTGCAGCACAGGCAGTATGAGACACATAAAGACCTTTTTCAACATTAAAGCAGGAAAACAGTAGAGACACTAAATACAAGTATGATCCAGAAAATTAGCATAGTATGTCCTGAATTCAGCTCAAATGTTCACTTTGACGTGATAAACTAATTAAAATGTGTTTGACTCCACCTTGACCAGCAACAATATTAATATACTACTTTCACACGAATGCATCAACAATATTACAATGTATACGATATCCAGGTATACTCTGATTGAGGAAGTGATCTGATCCACTGTGCAGCTCTCATCTCTCTGATGTAGTACATGTGTCACCACTTGATGGTCCTCTGTTATTAGATCGGCAGCAACAATGTTGAAGCGGGTTGGTTCAGTTTCACTTTGATTCCGCAAAGAGAAACCACATCAAGTGTTTCGCTGCCTGGAGGTGACAGGAGAACAATGCTGGCATATTATTTCTGCTGCAGTGATTTCAGTTAGAGAAAAAACCTGTAATGGAAACGTTTATTAGAAATCAGCTGGAAAAATGTGGGGAATCTTGTTAGAAAACACGTTTATTTCAGTTTTTATTGTTCCGAATGGCTCTGCCAGATTACTTCAGTAACACCTAGAGGGGACAGATTTTAATATGATGGGAGAAATTGTAATTAAAGCTGCACAATGGTACAATAAACTGCTGGAACAAACGTTGCATTCATAAAGGATTTTACAACCAAAACAGCTTCATATAGATGGAGGCTGTGTTTGACCTCTGACCCTTCAGAGGGCATATTCACGGGTCAACCTACTCACATGTTGTACAGCAGCCGTATTTGTGCTGCAGAGCTTATTGGGAAATGCAGATTTTTTTTCTTATACGTCAGCATTGTGATAAATACAATCATTTAATAACTCTGTTAATTTGGTGTCTTTGCCCTCTCTATTTTCTCACTCCCCATAACATCCTGCGTAACTTTGCTTTTCTTTTTATACCAGAACCTCATACTCCTTTATTTATTTATTTGATCAAGGCCATAAATGATTCATGAGTGCTGACTTGTTCTATTCAGGCATTTAAAGCCTATATTTAGGGAACTTTGCTGGTAGCATTAATGTTGTCTGTGTTTGTTTGAGTGTTGAATAGTACATGCACACGTAGTGGCTTTACATTTAAATGTAAGCCAAAGCCTAAAAGATGCAATGTGTAAATTATGGCTGGAACTATAGTTTAACACATTCCAAATATGAACTTACATTATCATCAGATTGTAAAGAGGTCACAGTGTTGACGTCTCGGTCAAAGACACCTTTTAATTGTGTTGCAGGCATATCCTTCGCTTTTAGCATTCTAATCGACTGGCCCCGGCCTTTCTTGTCTTGTAATAACATGTGTACCTCGAGAGGGCTTATTTATAAAACAGCCATGGACAGTGTGCGATTGGATAACTTCTTTATTTGATTAATTGCGAGGTGGCAGAAACAATTACATGCAGGTCTGAGGGACGGACAGCCCATGGATGTATAATAAGAACTGGATACAGCGTGGGAGGCGGGGCCTCGTTCATTCCTATGAGAGTTGCTCATTGGCGCGTGAAGACAAAATGGGCCAACTTTTGAGAGAGTGAAACGTCATGAAAGTATTCATATAATCATATAATCCGTTCTTATTGTGCATCCATGGGTAAAGGTAAAACTCATGTAGTACTGAACCAAGCCCCCAGGAAGTGCGCTGGACCCTGTGCCCAACATTCGTTGTGTCCAAACGGCGGTACTACAACTTCCGTATCAGTCCGTGACGTCACCTGGCCCAAAACAACTTTTTCCCACTGACTAACATGGGAAAGAGACGTCTGTAAATCAGCCGAGAGCATGGATGTATAATAAGAACTGGGAGGCGGGTCTCGTTCTTTCCTATGAGAGCAAAATGGCCCAACTTTTGAGAGAGCGAAACGTCACAGATTACCCATCATGCCTGGCTGCCAGAGCAGAAGAACCCGTATGTGCGCTCACAGAGCATGCGCCTCTTAAGCCCCGCCCCCCGAGCTCCCACTCTCGGCTCACTAGAATGAATGGAGAGAGAAAATAAATCTAGATTCGGCTTTTAGTGCATTTTACAACTTGAGGACCGAATGTTTTTAATAAGGGCTATACACATGTTCGTACTAGGTAGTTTATTTAGTTTAAAAAAAAGTATCCAATGATTTACAGACGTCTCTTTCCCAATGTTAGTCAATGGGGAAAAGTATTTCCGGGCCCAGCGACTGATACGGAAGCGTAGTACCGCCATTTGGCCACAACAAATATTTTCCTTTGAGTCCAGCGCACTTCCTGGGGGCTTGGGACAGGCCCACTGTTGGCAGTTAGCAGTTATTAGTTAGCTCAAATGTAGCTACTGCCCCAACCTCCTCAAAGGATCAACACACTTTCTTTAGCTCCTGGTACACAGCGCCCCAACAGTCCACCATGACTTAAAATCCAATTGTTAATCTGACAAAAGTTCTGGACCCGAGTAATGGGAAAAGAGCTGAGTCATCTTTCAAGGAGAGCAATATGTCGTTTCATACTTTCGCTCAATTGCCCTATCACTGTGAAACCCATTTTTGCACTATTTCTAATGTTCTTCTAGTTCTTCCTGCTTCTGAGTTCTTCATCACTGCCTCACCTCCCCTCTCTCCTCTCCATACCGGTGGGAATCCCGGCTGTGATGACAGAAGCTGATGCTGCAGTAAAGTCCTGACTCTAATGCTGAGGCTTTGATACGGGATGCTTTAGCGCCCTTGATGTGTCAGACAATTAACTAAAAGCTGCAGAGAGATGGAAAGGTCTTCAAATTAATATTCTGAATGGAGGTTTTCCCTTCTTGTCTGATACAAGGCCACAGTTTCCTGCAAGCATTTTTATTGTCCAATTTGATTTTGATCTATCTTCCCAAATATGGACCATATGGTGTTCAGCCTCTCCCTTCCTCAGCTGTGACCTCCCGTCACACTGCGTTACGACGACTAAATCCCCGGAGTGGGGACGTCAGCACAACAACATTAACAGCTGACCTTCCCCTCTCCGTACATGTGCAGATATGCAGGGACTGGGGGGGGGAATGCTTGCAGCATGCATGTTTTATTTAAAAAATAAGCCTTTTTCAGGCAGAGCGAGAAGAAAGGTACATTAAGCATTTAGTTGGAGATGTGTATGGGTTTAAAACGCATACTGCGAAGGTTTTTTTTCTCCAAAGTGTCTGCTTTTAACATTGTGCCCTGTTTGTCAATATGTGCTCTTAAAGCCACTGAATACACATCAGTATGCAGATGCTTTTTACAGAAAAACACATTGACATTCATGCATCTACAGCAGCACTGCAGGTACATTATGCTGCAGCTTTAGAATACAGTTAATATTACATTTCCTCAGGGAGACATGAGGTCGAAGTATTATCGAATCTTGCCTCCTGCTGGTAATTGTGTAAATGACAACTCGAGACATTTAAATCATCCTCGCTCTACGCAGATATTATTATATTCCATTATGGAGGTACATTTGCAAATATAATACATGCAGGACTGGGAGGTCAACAAGTCTGAATATTTGTCGTCGGGTTGGAAAAACACACGTTGCAGCTGACAGCAGGTTGTTCTGCTCGTGTTAAAACCTCTCTGTGTGTGTGTGTGTGTGTGTGTGTGTGTGTGTGTGTGTGT
>CALSBZ010046728.1:854885-868179 GCA_943591055.1 Gobionotothen gibberifrons | reverse complement strand
GAAACTCCACCCGCTGTGAATAGACCGGTCCTGGTGCTTCACACTGAATGTAACTGGGATCCAATTGCACAAAGTGAAGTGTAACCGTGAACGTCTGCAGATTGAAAACCTAATTGTTCAAATCATTCAAATGAAATACCCATGAGAGTCCTAAAGCAGAGGAGTAAAGTGTATCAAGCTATTACACTCACAATATTTGTTAGTTTAGTACATGTATTGCTGGTTTAAGGAATTTGTCCTTACATCTTATATTTTATTTTATTTGTTTTATTTTATTTTGTATTTTAACACATTTTATTTTAATCATTTTCAACGTCTTTACTTTACCTTTTTATGTTCATTAAAATATCTTTGATTTATTTTATTTTTTTATTTAAAATTCTTACTTTAACTTGTTATAATTGTATAAATATTTGTATTATTTTTAAATGTTATTTTGTTTTATCTTTTATTGCGAATTCAACATCTTTACCTTACCTCTCTATATTTATATAAATATATATATATAAATTGTATTTAAATATTTAAGCCTCTTATGTTTGTATAATATGAATATTATTTGTTATAATTTTTTTTTTAAATGTAATTCTAAAAAGGAGCAACTGTCACAAAACACAATGTTAACAAAGAAAGTGTTCTTATTCTGATTGATCTTACAAAGACATGTGAAAACCTCTTGTCAGTGCAGCTTTCCCCCCCTTCCAATCAGAAGCTGTTTCCTGTAACGTGCTATCCCCACACTTTCTTCCTGCTGATTCACTGTCATCACTTCAGTTTGAGCAGTGATATGAAGAGAAATGGGATTTTCCTCTCTGCAGTCCAGCCAGGCAGTCAGTTTGTTTTTTGGGTGACCCAAATCTGAGACAGTTTTTCCCATCATGCTGCTGTGCTGAGCTCCTCTGGCAGCGTGGCATATTATCTCCACCCAGAGACTCAGCTCAGACAGAAAGCCAGACAGAGGGGGCAGAGGGGGGCTTAAATGGAACAGAAAACAGCTTAAGAGGAATGAATTAGGGTGTGTATATAGAGAATCAAGTGAAGACTTCAATTGGCTTTTTAAAAGATGTTTTGTTATCCAGCAGATTGTGTTGTCGATGATTATCACTTAAATATAAAAACAAAAGTCTACGCTGCTGGAGGTTTAGTTTAACATGCTGTGCTCACACTGGTGGAATGTAACTACTGTAAGGACAAACACTGAAGTTGCATTTGTCTGACAGATAAAGTGACTTAGCAGATAACATTTCACCCCCCCCTTTCCTTAACAGTGGAATCATACAAATGTCTTGAATTTTTTATATTTCAAAACCTTGTTGAATGAGCTGAAAATGCACCGTCACAAAGCTGAAAACAAGGCTGTTGACGTTTTATGGATATCACTGGAAAGCTATTAAGCTCCAAACACATGATGATCTTAGAGAATATAATGAAATGTGTTACATTTACACAATCCTTTAGGAAATAAATCAGTGCAAATGACAACAACTTTAAACATACAGTATACAGCAGTATAATGCAACGTACACATTAAAACAGCAGTTATATTAATCCAAAACATCATAAATAATACTGAAACACAGACATGGAATATCTTAATGCACTTTGTATGTTGATTATACATACATACTTTTAATAAAGTATATTTTCTATGTATGACTTTTGCTTGTAGTGGAGTACTTGATATACCGTAGGATCTGACTACTTCAATTAATAGTAATATTGACAATTGTTTTCCCCCCAGGTATTATCAGTCCAACAAGTCTTCAGGACTGTCCAGTAACCTGCAGCCGTCAGGAGCGAAGGCCGACCACCACAGGGAGGAGATGGAGGAGGCAGCCAACCGCATGGAGATCTGCAGGGTCAGTGACCACCTTACTCACAAGCAATTAACTGTTAATGTCCATTCATATTGAGAGGATCCATTTAGTTAAAGCTGTTTGAATTCATATTTTTATGTAAGATGGTTATCTGTTTTGGTCCCGGCTCAATGCTCTCTTAGTGTTGTTTAGCAGCTTCAGAAGAAACTGCTGTAAAAAGCCCTGGGCTGCAGTCGAATAGTCCAAAAATCAGCCCCTATCGTCTATTCCTTGGCCTCTGAGTGAAACGTCACAGGGTTAAGGAATAGTGGATAGGAGAATTCAAAAGGATTTAGGAGAAGAGACTGCGGTGCTTTAGAGAATCCGACTGCACTTTCACTATCCGACGTATTTATGATGCGCCAGCGGACGTCCTTTTGTGCGTCTGCTGCTGTGGGAAACTATGGAAACCACAGTTTTCTATACAGCGGACTACAACATGGATGTTTAATAAGAGCGACGGACTACTGTAAACTCATCTAGAGACTCTGCACCGTGCTCTGATGCTGTTGCTTTATGCTTTATGAACGTGGACAACAGAGAAACATATTCTTCATGACCAAAGTTGGAATTGAAGTATTATTGAATAGATGATAATGTTGCTGCACATCCATGACACGTGTGGTAACAAAGTTTGCCATATCAACTTAAAACAAAGATTTATGAATCATTCCATGATTGCCTGTTTATGTTTTTATCATGTTCTGTTGCTTTTAACGTCTCCAAATATTTACCAAATTGTACGGTACCCTTGGGTGTCATGAAAGGCGCCCCTAAATACCTTTTATTATTATTTTTAGTATTATTAAATGTTAAAAGCTCTATCTTCAAAAAGACTCTCTGGACTTTCCCATTCAAAAATCGCACATGGCGGACAGTAACGCATTTTCCATCACTCAGCTGTGGTTGGTCCTTCAGAGAGGGTGGGCGGAGCTAATGCAACATACGTGCTCTTTAATTGTGTATAAAGCGGCGTACCGGTTTTTTTTATGTTGTGAGTCAACAGTATCTACGGCTGAATAAAAACAACGTTGAAACTTAACAAACAAGTTAACGTGAGATCCAAAAACACACCTGAAATTACGAGAAGTTACTGACAAAAATAGTTTCTTGTTTATAAGCTGTTCTTACAGGGCAGATTCGAGCCAATTGAAACAAACAAACTGTTGTTGTTTTTCACTTACTGTTACTATAAGCAAAATGTTGGCAGTTGTTATTTTAGTCCACTTTTCTATTGGATTTTTAAAAACCACAACACAGGGATAGGTTATGAGGTTGAACATTTTGGCTTGAGGAAAGGAAAATCTGATCATTTGTGAAGCACTTCACTTTTTGTTTCTCAGTTTCCCCTCCCTGTTCTGTCCTCACATGATTATGTAGCTCGGGTGTGTTCAGCTAAACAAGAGCGGGTGGTGAGGACAGAGCAGAGAAAGATGGAAATGATGTCATGCTGGGGCTCTCCGGGAGCAGCAGGGAACAGCTGTGAGGCAATATATTTGTATTTCTCACCGCCCTAACAGAAACAGTTGCCAAATTCCTATTGGACTGGGCCATCTCACAGACAGTACTCTTATACTTTAACAGATTATGGTATTGCAATTTTTTTTTGACAATACACTCACATTTTGATATATTTCAGCTGCAGGTTACTACAGTATGGTGGCCGACAGGTGCAAGCGCTCTACAGCGGCCAAACACACTTCCATTAGGAGAAACGCGCTGCACTTCAAAAATGATATGAATATAAAAACACAAATGTGCCAATGCAGATGCAAATGAAGACACATCTTCAACAACTTGACAACAGATGTGCAGCATTTAGAAAACATTCATCAACTTGATGAAACATAGGCAGCGTTTCATAAAAGCTCTGCTAAATGAACAACGCTCCAAAAAGCTCAAAGCACAACGGAAACAGGGACACTGGTGAAGATGTTTCCTCAGTTTCATGTGACACATTTGTGTTTTTATATTTTTCATCAATTTTGAAACGGCAGCGCGTTTTTCACACCTGTCGTCCACCGTAATACAGACAAGTCGAGGCAAGTTCATTTATAGCACATTTCAACAATAAGGCTATGCAAAAGTGCTTTATATAAAATACTCAAATAGTGCAAAAAGAAACACAAATATAAAAGCATTCAAATCCCAAATGAAGAAAATAAGGACAAGGTAAAATACACTTAGCTATTAAGTACCAGAATAAAAGTTGCAGTGGTGTCTAAGATATGAAAATGTATAAGATTTAGTCTTCAGCCTTGACTTCAAGCAATTAATGGTTACAATGGACCTGCCATTTTACCTGAGTTTATTCCAAATAACAGGAGCCTTCAAACTGAACACACAAACAAAAATACTTGAAATAGCCGTAACTTCTACAAATATTCAAAGGAAACACAACCTAGTTCAATATTCTATCAATAAACACTATCAATTTGACTGCATATTAATACAAGTTTTGACCTTTTTAACTGCCACCATTTGTTGTACTTGTCATTGCAGGAAACTCACAGGTGTAACTAATAACACTAACGAAGCTCCGCCTACACCCCTCATTCATGCAATTAATTACACCTGTGCTTTTCCTACGCTCCCAATTCTAAATGTCTGCTTTTCAAAAGGTATTTTTTTAAACATTTAACGTTTTTAATATGATTTACTTTGTAGTTTGACCGTATGTTTTTGTGTGTCTTCACCAGGACCAGCTATCAGCAGACATGTACAGTTTTGTGGCCAAAGAAATCGACTATGCAAGCTACTTCCAGACAGTAAGTCCAACCTCTCTGCAGTGACGGGGTTTCAGTGAAATGTTCTGCTGCTCCATCACAGTGCCTCTCCTCTCTTCCAGCTGATAGAGGTCCAGGCAGAGTACCACAGGAAGTCCTTAGAGCTGCTGCAGAGCGTGCTGCCCCAGATCAAGGCTCATCAGGGTGAGTTTGAGATCACATGATGCATCAGGTTTTACGACTCTTTCTTCTCTGACTTCAGGTTAGCTGTTGCTGCAATGTCCTATGTGTGCTGATTTGCATGTTTATAATGGCCTTTGAACAGTAAGGGGTCATGCTAAAATATATCTGTTTTAATTTGAGTTTCTACACTAAAATGAACTGTGAGTGCAGTATAGTTATACTTTCTTGGTACGTTAATAAGCAGGGAGATATGACGTATATCTTGTCAGCCAGTTCACCCTCTGCAAACATGTTTTTCTTTGGGACCTGAAAAAGGGTTTTTCAAATTAGGTAACATTAAATGTCTAAAAATAGTACGAGAAAAAAAAGAAAGAGCTTTAAATAATTGTATCAAAATAAGGAACAATATAAGTTGTTTTGTCATTATACAATTCAGGATTACAAACACAGTTGTAGCCACGCAACACAAGTATATAAAATGTGAAGCATTTATTCAGTTAAACAATGGGAATATTCGGGCAATTAGGTAACACATATTTATAATAATTATAAACACCGGAGCAGGAGTAAAACTCCAATAAGAAATACGTTTTAAGTCGTCAACGTTCGAGAAACTTAAGAAAAATGTTAAAGAAATTATCTTCGACACTTAACAGTGATGAGCTATAAAATATTGCATTCCTCTAAATCAGTGCTTCTCAAAGTGTGGTAGTGGTCCGCGGACCACTGGTGGTCCGTGAGCGCCCCCTAGTGGTCCGTGAGTATATTGGTAACGTTTCATATTTGAAATAAATTAATGAATTAAAGTTTTCCGCACTCTCGCGCAAATATTTCCGCAATAGAGCAAGCTTAAGTTTCTTTCGATTGCATCATATAGCCCAGTGCAACACCTTCATCACACATGTTGCCACTTGTTTGTACCATTTTCAGGCGATGTGTAATCTGTTCTAGAAAAACGATGTGTTTTTGGATATTTGTGGAGTTAGGTGGTCCGTGAGTGTTTTTTTATTGGTTAAGTGGTCCTTGGCATGAAGAAGTTTGAGAAACACTGCTCTAAATCAATAGAGTAAAAACGTTTCATTCGTGTCTGTATGTAGTCACATACATGACCTGAACTCAAACGCCATTGTCAAGAATTATTATTCCATTTTCCACGAATAGAAATATGTGAAATCACCTTTTCTTAATAGCCTGTGAGAAGAGCATTCACAACAAAAACTCAAATCTATCATTGCAAATGTAGCATTCAATCAGGATCCCATTGCTTACAGATAGAAGCTTTATGAGATAGCAGATTTTAAAGGTCCTCCGGCAATTGTATTACTGTTTGGTTTGCTAACTTCCTGCAGCCTGAGAGGAAATGTTTAGCATCTGTAGCTGCGACTGTATTCCATGCATGTGTTCCTGTGTGTGTGTGTGTGTTTAACTCTATGTGTGTGTGTTTGACAGAGACCTGGGTGGAGAAGCCGTGCTACGGGAAATCTTTAGAGGAGCACTTAGCGCTCAGCGGGAGAGATATTGCCTTTCCTATCGAGGCCTGTGTCACCATGCTGCTGGAGTGTGGCATGCCGGAGGAGGTCAGCCTCACACACAGAGCACCTGTCTTTTACATGAAACACACACACAAGTCACGACTGAGATGAAGTCACTGAAAGAAAAACCAATGAGGTCCAGGCTACAGTTTACTTTCCTGAAAGCAATTTGCAGTTTTACAGCCTGAAGCCAAAGTCCTCGGCTGTTAATTAATGTGTGATGGTTAGAAATGTCCTAATTGTCTGATGTTATCAAGCCAATGAGCTGTGCAGCTTGTTAACGATTGTTTAATGGAGACATATTGAGGATAATCGAAATGTTCCCCGTAAACAAATGTTTATAAGATTATAAGAAAAATAAATGCATCACCATGAATAACTACATTTCATTTCAACAGTCATTAGACTTAATGTGATGTTTGCTGAACATTATAGATAGTGCTTTTGAATGTGGTGTGTAATTATTTAAAAAGCTGACAGTCAAACTTATCATTAGTGTTCAACTCGACATGTTAGGCAGTTGAAATTAATTTAGTAAACGACCCTTTGATACCAGGATTGCTGCTGACTCAGCTGCTCTTACATTAGCAGTTGGGTTTAATGTTCAAAATGTTTTGTTTATATAAAAAATCACTTAACAACGACTCTAGCTGAAACTAACTTAATAACTTAATATTACATTTTCAATCTTTTGCTAAAGCAAACAAGTATTATCAGTAAAATATACCAGTAGCATATCACAGGAAAAAGGGCTTACACTGCAGAATGGCCTTTCAGACTGTTGTAATGACTATAATAGTATAATAGCTTATGGTCTGACATATTTCATCTAGTTACATGTTTTGTTTGTAAAATCTTAATCTGAATGTAGTTGTCAAATAAATGTATGACATTTTCCCTTTGAAAGTGGACTTAATTTCAATCATTGGCTTTAGCCTGTCTGACAATTCATAAACACACAAAATGAGTTCTTAAAAACATACTTATCTTTAGTTTAAGTTTACTATTAAGACATATTTAAAGCACTTGAGGCTGTAGACTCTAAAGTTGGGCACTAGAATGTGCATTTAGTTTTCCTAATTCTTTACAAATGCCACCATTCAGAAGAAGTAGCCCTCGTACATCAGTTATCTCTGCCTGTGTGTAAGCTCAACAGCATTATCGGCTCAGAACTCCAAGATTTAATTGAAGAATTGAAGATAGATTTACAAGAAAATGTGTAGTTTGTTCGTTCTCATTAAAAATCACTTAATGTTCTTTATTTAAAAGTGACTTAAATGTGTGTTTTCATGTTGTGTATCTCAGGGTTTGTTCAGAATCGCTCCTTCAGCCTCCAAACTGAAGAAACTGAAGGCGTCTCTGGACTGTGGCGTGTTGGATGTCGAGGAGTACTCTGCAGACCCTCATGCCATCGCAGGTGAGCTCTCCATGACCTCCCTCCCTTCCCTGTCTCCCGGTGGCTGCTAATCTCGGTTTACATGGGTACATTTATGAGCTGGCACATGTTGCACATTAGGAATCTTCATTTCTCCACATTTCTGGCACGCTCTAACGTCCATGTGTTATTGATCTACCCCGCCACCTCCACACAAACATCATCATTAAGGCTGTGTGTGTTTCTTCTTCACACACTGATTCCACAGCTGTCATTGGTAAACCTCAGCAGTGTCCTGTTAAAGGTTCATTCAAAAGTCCCATTTAAAGGCCTCACAAAGATCCCTCGAAGCCTTCATTACAATTCAGTTTGCTTCTCCTGAGAGTCAACCGCAAATAGATGTTTTTAGTTTGTTGTATTTCTTTCTATATTGGACAGATAATCAATAAACTATCACAAAAATGTCTTGTGATAAATTCAAAATATTACTAGGATTAGTGTTGTTAGTTTCTTCATCTTCTGCAGAAAAACGGTCTTCTTGTTTCTGATCTGCTGTTAAATCCAAACCATGATGGACTATAAAAGAAAAGAAGCTTTTACAAAGCTGTTATTGATCTTTTGTGTGAGGGTGGTGCTTGTCCTCAGAGTCCTGTATAACTCCAAAGAAGAAAAGCTCCTAAGTTTTCCCTAGATCCTGAAAATTCATTTTTTTTTTAAAAAGTGAACTCCCAGCACCCAAAGAGAGATGTGGAAGCAATGAATGCCTCCTCTGTAGTCATGTAGGTTCCTCCAGTGTAATCACCCCGTCATCACACTGGATATTTCCTTGTTGCAGTTTATGAACTGTTACACCACGTTTTTCTGGTTAATTGTCTGGTTTGTTATTACGTAGAACACACAACATGTGTCTAAAGGGACCACAAGTATAATAAAACAAGCTAAATGTGTCCAATGGGGCACATTTAGGATTCTAACAGGTATTATTGTTTGTTATTGCAGATTGTACGTTTGGAATAAGTTAAAATCCTAAAGTTCCCTCCAGAGGGACATCACTATTTAACACTAGTGCTTCTATTGGCTAGCTCTCAAGACATTGGGAGATACAATGTTTTCACCCGTCTAGAACAATATGTTCCTTTTTATGAAATATCATATCAGTCAGTCGCCCGTGTTCACTGGAGCATGTGGACAGAGAGGCTCTAATGATCCCATATTAAACTGGGTTGGCTCCAACAGCTAATCTCATTTGCGAGCCTTTCCCACTGGAGGAGCAGAGGTTCATCTCCCATCAGCATCAATGAAAAAGCAGCAGACTTCTCTTTGTTAATATCTAACTAGAGGATTTGTAGTTTCATCATAACTCCAGCATGTAATGTGTCTATTTAGCACCAACAAAGACCCAAAGACACAGTCAGACAGAACAGCAGCTCCGAGCTGTGTCCCAGGGAGGGAAGCCCTGGCTTTATGTTTGTCATCCATCGCACACACTCCGGGGGAAATGAACTCAGCAGAGCAGAGAAAAGAAGACAAGTTGGAGAGAAACCCAGTCAGCCGGCCCCTTCCTCCTCAGAGCTGGAAAACGCTCCTGCCACTCCTTTTAAAGGGCTTGTTGTATCAGCGTAGGTGGGTCTGATAATGTTGTATTTCTTCACTGAAAAAGCAAACAAACAATACATTTTTGAAATGTTATTATAATGCTTAAATATGATAAAAATAATTGTAGTAAAACATTCTGTTCTCAATAATGGTATTTACGAGTATGCTATAATGAATTATATTGCCAGACAGATGCAGTGACGGATACAATGCACTGTAGAGGCGGAATCTAGTCACTGCTCTTTGCTTTAAGTGAGTGTAGAAAGGACAATGTTCTTATATCTCACCTAAATAGTGGGATGTTTCTCCATCCTCTCTGTAATGCCTTCCTTATTCATACAAATAATCATGGGAAATAATTGTTTTTCAATGATGTTGAGCAGAATTCAGGGTGGGATTGATGCAGTAGTTAATAAACATTTTGGCTTAAGCATTATGGCACTTACTGTATGCAATAGTTGTTGTATGTCATAAACCAGTTCATGCATTCAATGTTTTTAAATGACAGCCAATAAAACCCCAGCTTTACTTCATACGAAGTGAATTAGAAGGACTAATATAGAGCAGACCTACACGAAGGCTGTTTCCATAAGTGAAAAAGAATGTAATTATCTGCACTCTGACGTAAAGTTACAAACTGTTTAACAAAAATCAGGCCAGTTGTTTTTACTTAATCTTATTGGCTAACAGACAATCAAACCAACCAACCAAAAACAGGACCCCCTTCCCAGAAGTAATACCGTTTTGACTACATTATTATGACCGAATAAAAACCGCATAGGAATCTGAATAACTGCACAGTCGAGATGTCAATCACAACATGACAACCCTTCCAAATGCCCTCCTGTCTCAAGGTGACAGGCACTTTGATCTCACGCAGGCTCATTTGTATTATATGTGCATAGTATTTGCACATGTCCCCTTGCATGCATGCATTCATCTTATTATTTTGTTCTCCGCAGGTGCTTTGAAGTCGTACCTGCGGGAGCTCCCGGAGCCTCTAATGACATACGAGCTCTACAACGATTGGATCCAGGCCTCAAAGTCGGTAGCTTTTTATTTCATCGTGTTGCTTCTTTTCTTTTGAACTTTATCTTTCATTTGTATTCAACTTTTCTTCTTCCTGTGGTCCTTCAGCATTCAAGATCAAGACAAGAGACTGCAGGCTCTCCTCAACGCCTGTGAGAAACTCCCCCCGGCCAACAACAACAACTTTAAGTGAGTCACTGTTTCCATGTTCCTCTCCTCACGGCCCTCTCCTGGGCTCTGCTGGCAGTCAGAGCCATGAAGTGATTAGTCAGGCTTCACACAGAAAGCTAAATTCATCTGTTGCACAAACCTCTGTAGTTCTTCACTGTGTTAAGTAGGACACATTTCCACTTTTGTAAAAACATTGTCGACTGAGCAAGCCAAAAGAAACTGTTCACTCACGCAGAAAATGTTCGGGGGAATTCCAGTTGCAAGGACATTTGACTGTAACAAGAACAAATAACTAGAGTCCAAAATGTAAGATGCGGCTCACTTCCACAGCTACAAGTGCATGTTTGGCAACACATGTATCAGTGCAGCAAAAGTCAAGGCAGCAGATTTGTCACTGAAATGCAAAATAACCCATGTGACTCCAGGGATCACAGAGTTATGGTTTCACAGGAAATGGAAGGGGAAAAAAAGTGAATACAGTTTGGAGGAAAATATCCAATGTTTCCTTCCACTGCATGCATTTGCAAGGCTTTGGTTACTTTGTAGATAAGCAAATATTAAAACAAAAATATTATCAAAAACAAATTATGATATATTATGGATTAAGCCATCCAGCAGTACATACATTTAATATGACCCCCCCCCCCCATTATAACCCATTGATACATCCACAATAATAATCTATAATCTCTCGCATTCTGCGTATTGAGTTGATTTCCTTTTGATTTCATTTTGATGCCAGTACTTTTTACTTTGCTAGATTTGTAACTGTTTCAGATCTGAATACTTTCTCTGCAATTAGATATTAGTTTATATTTAAAAAATCGGTAAGCAGATGTCACTGTTTGTTACCATGGAAACAGTAAGCCTACATTAAGCTTTGTATGCTTCTAATATACACCTTCCACATGTGTAGCTCAGTGTGAAGCGGTGCTGAGACAGAGGCCTTATGGCGGAGGTGGATTAAGACGAGGCTGTAGATATTTGCCAGAGGGCTTATCTCTCGATCAAAAGGCACAGCGAGGGGGAGAGGAGGTGAGAGGGGAGAGACGGGAGAGAAATTGAAAGAGCAGAGATACTGCAGCACTTGTCAGTGTCATAATCGAATCGCACAAATAGGTGTTATTTTTAGGCAGGCGTCCTTTGAGCAGACCTGTCACCTGTCCGGATGATGGCTGCTGCTGGAGAGAGCCTGATGCTCATCCAGCTGCAGCTCAGCCAGATGAATCATTCTGTCAGCACAGAAACACACTGCCACATCTCTGGGTCTCAGAAAGAGATGAAGAGACAAGAAGCACAGTTTGCTGTTATAATAAGCTGAGTGTAATTCAAGCAGGCATGCTCTGTGGAAGCACAGTGCTCTCTTTTAGTCTTGGATTTGATCTTATTTAAACTTGAAGAAAGCAGGGTGGGAAACTTGAGCTGCACTACAGCTTAGCTCAGTTCTGTTATTTCCCACTTTCACCAATATAACCTTCCGAAAACATGAAAAAAAAGTCGATATGTGCAAATGTGGCTCTACATTTGGCACAGTATCAGCAGCGACACAAACCCAACCCAGACAGATAGGAAGTATCTCACTAACTCTGCAGCTGCTAAATGATTGCATTTCCAGAGAGTGTGAGCCTCCTGCTAATGTCGCACTCTTAGTTTTTGTAAATCACAGCTGTCAAGTGAAAACAATGCAACAAAGTGTTTACCTCTTAAATTAAAAAAAGAATTTCAATACAATCAGATCTGTAGAAAACTGAACTCACACAAAACTAAAAACAGGGCAGTTTGTATTAGCTTTTCAAGTATGTTTTTACTGGACAGCAATGGAAAAGTACCTTTTTTAAATGTATACAACATCTAATGTATTCCCTGTTTCTGTATCAACAGGTATTTGATCAAGTTCCTCTCCAAACTGACTGACTACCAGGATCTGAACAAGATGACTCCTGGAAACATCGCTATTGTCCTGGGACCCAACCTGCTGTGGATGCACAACGAAGGGTGAGACAGCAGAGACGCATACTTAGTCAGTAGTTCCTTTATCAAAGAATATAACATACAACTTACAGTACGACGTCAGAATGCACCTTGTGTTCATCTTTAAGGAACTACAAATGCAAACACATACATTGTGGTTTTTCTTCTGTAATGAATGTGAACTTAAAATGTTTTGATTTCCACTGCTGCTTAAAACTAGCAATGCCAAATGTTTTCAGTTCAAAGTGCCTAAAACAAGTAGAGGAAACACCATAACACCATAGCTCATATTACAATCACTGCTCCTCAATAAAAGGTCAAGTATTGATATCCATACTGTACAACACAGATGTATAATTAATTAGATTGAACCTAGTTTCCACTCTTTCACGTTTTATTTCCCTATAGAAAATAGATCTAATGGTATTCTGCATAAACGTATTCCAGCTCTCGACTAAAGCTATCCTTTTGAGACCCAGCATTTCATATTTGTCCTCTGTGGAGGACATGACATTGAGGCTTCATTTCAAACACCATAAATGCAGTTTGAGTCCTGGTGCTGTGAAGAGCACTTCCTTGGCTTTTTTTAATGATGTAACATACATTAAGGGTGTGACCAACAGAGCATGTCTCATGTCTTTTCAAATTAGTGTGAAGCCGAACCGGTGAAATAATGAAAGGGGCTTTCAAAGCACACATTTTAACCTCTGTGCTTTGTGGGGGACAGAGGGGAGCTTCTTCTCATGTTCAACCGTTTCCCATTCTTAAAGAAACAGAACTCTGAATGAGGCAAACTCAAATGTTGAGGCACACACACACACACACACACACACACACACACACACACACACACAC
>CALSBZ010046728.1:783427-849091 GCA_943591055.1 Gobionotothen gibberifrons | reverse complement strand
TGTGTGTGTGTGTGTGTGTGTGTGTGTGTGTGTGTGTGTGTGTGATCTGATCAATAGAACCCAGCTTACAATAGAAACACACTCTTCAGAATCAGCAGGCTCAGCAGCACAGCTAACCTACCTTCCAATTAGAGTTTTTCTGTATAAAATATTTTTAGATTTAGCAGTGTACATGGTTATAAGGTTTGACTTTAAATGTCTACGTAGTGCACACTGCTGTCAAATACTTAATTGACTTCCAGACACTCAAATGTTCTGCTCGAGAGGATCTGTCTGCCTACATGTGAAGAATAAAGATGGGATCATTTCCCCTTTATTCTCTGTAGGGAGCAGGAGTAGTTGAAGGACACATGCTGCAGTTATCCTCGACATTAATCTGGCAAGTTAAAACAATGTATAGGTAGTCTGGACATAAAAAGAAAGAACATGAGCTGGTCAAGCAATATCTTTTGTGCAATAAGAAAGTCAAGATGTTACAAAAACCTTCGATGCTCTTTGAGCCCAAACATATATAAACATGTAGAAGCCTATTTACTTACCTGCAGAGAGTCAGATCAAAAGTTTGATATCAGAGTAATGCATGAGATTTGTATGTTTCATATCGGCCCTGTCTCAGAGCATCTGTTTATGTTCCTGCTAACATTTCTTCATCTTGTGTTAAAAATAGGCACAGAATAGCCACAAAACTGACACCTAGACACCTCCAAATCACCAAAGCAACTACAAAGAAGTGAAAAACAACACCAACAAGCCAAGGCTACATAGAGATCCAAAAAAAGACACAGAAATACCTTGAAAAACGCAGATGCAAAACGAATGCAAACACACAATGACCTAAAAGATGTCTCTCATGTTTGCTATTGTTGTTAGGAATGTGGGCTTGGGGCCCTTTACATGTCTGTGCCCAGGGGCTCATTGGCCAGAAATCTGGACTTGTACATGGGGGAATCACCACATTGAAATGAGAAAGGGTCTTACCCAAGCTTTGCTCAAAATTTGGATGTTCAATATTGTCTAAAAAAACTGGAACTATGGGCTAAAACCATGAAGAACAGCCACCAAAACATAAATAAAGGGTGTCCAAATATCTTTGGTAATAACATTGTAGTTGAACCATGAATATGAAATACTCAGCGTGATGCATGAATGACCCAGATTTTTCTTTTTGGGGGGGATTTTCTGCTATCCATTAGGGAAATTATGAGCTAATTAGCGTTAATGGGACTATCATTTTCTCTCTGGGTTTTGACGTGGCTGAAGCGCTCCAGGGAGAGCACACATCACCCGTCAGATCGCTCTCCTCATTACACTCAGCGTGACTCTGATCCCCTTCAGCCCCCCCGCCAGGCCAGGCCCCCCGTTTTGTTCCTCTTTCTTGGCTCTTGTCTTAAATGGTTGATCCTGCCAAAGTTGCTCTGCTGCTTTGATAACAGTGCTGTTAATGAGCGTGTCCTCATTGTGCTTGTCTCTATGCAGCATTAGGAAGATACAAAGGTACAGTATAGATCCTCCCCCCCCCCCCCTGAGTCATCCTCTCATCGGTCTATTCATCATCTGTTCCTGTCAGCTGCACGTTGACAGGAAGTGTCGCTCATTTGTCGTGTGTGTGTTAATGCTCTGAGCAGGTCAGCCTGTTGGACTCCTATGGTTCAATGTCTCTAAGAGCGGGGGGACAAAAGGGGGGGCATGGACAAAGCAGGCTTTTCTTTCTGTGTTTACATAAGTAGCATCTTTCTGGTAGTGGATAAACTTGTTCAGCCTGTGAGTACAATAGCCTCTTGTTTATAGGTCCTATTCAGAGTTAGGTTATTTCCTGTTATTTCAATCAAAAATATTTATAAAAGATGTTGGGTGATAATCTTAAAAGATTTCTGCTAATGTGTATTCGTTAAATATGATCCTGCTCACAATTAGCTTAGCATAAAGACTCGAAGTAGGTGGAGCTAGCCAGGTAAAAAGATGAAAGGTCAGCACCTCTTGTGGTGCATTCACATGCTCCTTAGATTGTTCGATCTATCGAGTTAGAACGTTGTTTTTCCAACTTCAGTGTTCAGTGTTAAGATTTTGAAAGCATAATGAACGTGAAACATAGTGGATGCTACAAAAAGATGTGTTCTCAATTCTGGCTAGCTTTAAAAATGTGTTTTTTTCCCTAAAATCCCCACTGTTATCAGAGTTAATGCTGATAACAAAGTTTTGTAACTAAAATAGATCACCCTATGCGAACAGCAAATAATGGTTACAACCTTATAACATATTACAAATGACATTAGAAAATGATACGCTGCACGCATTACCAACAAATCCCATATACTGTCACCCGCCATGTTTTTAGCTAATGTAAAAAAGTTAGTGGACAAATCGTAAGAAAGTCATTACTCAGTCTCGACCAAGATATATTCCAGCATATAACATACTCCTTTTTACGTGTGGTTACATTTTTAGATTTGAGATTTAGAGGTGCTTGTAAATGCTCGTCTTTGGACACAGCCCCGCTGTTCTGAGTCTTCATGCTAAGCTAAGCTAACTAGATGCTAGCTTCAGTTGAATGGACAGACAAAGCAAATAATGGCTGTTTCCCAAATGCCAAAAGGACCATCACATCTTCATGTACTTCTTCACTTAAATCAAACTGTTCTTTCTTTTGCAGTTTTCACACAATTTTCAACTTCATACATTGTCATCCTACAGGAGAATGTGTCATAAATGAGGGAGTTAAACATTGTGAGGGGAAATGTTCTCTGTTTGTGCATGCTCAGGTACACAAGTACACCCATGCAATACAATGTGGGTGGTGACACTGGTACATGGACAGGGAAACTCCTCCGTTTTTAGCATCCCTGACGATCTGTGTAGGGTGTGGTCCCCCCCCCCCCTAAACCACACACACCCTCCCTTGATTTGATTGGCTGTGCATCTCTGTCCCACTGCAGCATGGGTGTCAGGGTGATGGATACTACTTGGGTGGCGCGCAGGGGCTCGTCTTCTTCGCGTAAATGCTCGTCCACGCCGCCGAGCGTGCACCCCCCCTTCGCCCCCACTGACGCTCTCACCCCTGAGCAGCCTGCTGGGGATTTCTCTGCCTCCCCCTCCCCCACCCCTCCTCCCACTAACAGTGATCGAGCCAGGTAAGGCTTTCGTGCCCCCCCTAGCCTTAACCTCCTCCCACCTGCTGCTGCTCCCCTACCCACCCGCGTGCCCTGCAACTGACCCCTGTACAGCGCCGTCTGCTCCACGTTCTTCTTGTCTCTTGCTGTTTTCCCCCACAAAATGCTCGTCCCCACCTCTGTATGAACCCCGGTGTCTCACCTCGGATGAAGCATGTCATGTCAAACGATGTCATTGCTTTAAAAAGGGCAAAATGTAATACCCTAAAATGTGAAATACCCATTCATCCTCTTACCTGTAGTGCTATTCAATCTAGATTGTGTTGATGCTAGCTGTCGAGTTTTGGAGATATCGACTCCCTTCTCTAATTATAATGGAACTAGATGGAACCTCCATGTGCTGCTTAAAAGGGCCAACAAATACATTAGCAGATTAAACATCAATGGCCCAGTTACTAGAGATAATCCACTGACTGAGCAGTTTGATATAGGAACTATTTTCTTTCTGCTAAACTGCATGCTGAAACCATATCACCGCTCAGAAAGAAGTACATTATTGTCTTTTAGTTGTTTTATTATTATCTAGATTGATAAATACTACTACTTGTTAGAGGAACAATATGTATTTTTCATTTTCAGGTGAACTGTCCCTTTTTAAGTTGGTGTTCATTTCTCATCTCTAATTCTCTCATAAAGTAGCCACGTCTGGAAGAAACATGTTGTGCCTGAGTGGTGTAACTCTATATCATGTTAAGATGTGTTCTTGTCCTTAGGTTGTTTCATGTAACATGTGGAAAAGAAGTTGAGAAAAGTTCATCCATAGTTGAGTGTTTCATTGCTGCATGTGCATGAACTATATCTGTTTTTGTTTTTGTGTCATTAGTCCAAGCATCATTAACAGCTTTACAGTCCATTGTCGCAAAGCCCTGCAATGGATGAGGTGATTCACTTTTCAGTTTTATTTTATTTCCCATTTCTTCCATATTGTTTCCTCTGTTCTCACAATAATTAATATTCGCCTGATTTCCTCCCAAACTTAAACTCTCCTAACAATAAGTCCCACAGCTCTCAGTCGTAAGCTGTAATGCCTCCCTGCACTCAGCTCTGCAGCTCGAACCCCATGAAACATTGACGTGTTTATCATTGCAGCTCGGATGATGCATCCTCCAATTGGTCGGACTCCGGTTACGCCTACCCCTCCCCTGAGGAGGAGAGGCCGCCTCCCCCTTACCCCTCTTCCTCATCCTCCTCCTCATCCTCCTCTTGCTCTTCCTTCTCGCTCCCTCACCACCATCACTTCACCCGTGCACCTCTGGGTATGCGTCCCGTCGCTCCTAATCCTGACTCTGTGCCCCCCGGCCCTTCACCTCCCTCCCGCCGCTGTGGCTACAGCCCGCCCACGCTCCCCCACTCCCTCAGCCCGTCCCCCCAGCCGCTTGACGTCAACTCCAACCCCAAACCCAATTCCTTGCACCTGCCAAAACAGGCGTCCCTGCCCGACGTGTCGCATGCGGCCCCGTCCGAAGCCAATGGCTCCACCCTTTACATCAAACCCCCGCTCGTTCTTACTCGTCAAGATCTTTTCCTTGGCTCCCCCAAACCCCCCAACACCCCCCTCTCTGCTCCCCCTCCATGGGCAGCCTGTAGCCGAGAGAGAGGAGCCAAGCTGACTAGGTAAATACAGAAGCCTGCTGAACTCGCTCCAACTTCCCACACAGCTCACACACACATGAAGAGAGAGGGATGATGTGAGGAGGAGAGGGGATGATGTGAGATTAAGACCCTCCCAGCAGCTCCCTGTTCTTTGTTCTCTTTTATTCCCATCCGTCAGTCAAGGAAAATCTATGCTCTTTAGGATCTCCATTTTCAGATCCATCCATCTTTTCATATAATTGCCATAAATGCAATCCATAACTTTCCATGTTGCCAGGATATTCAGGAGGTGGTTGCCAGGCAACAAAGGAAATTCAAGGCTTTCGGTGCATACCATTATAAAAAGTGGGCGTTAATGAGTCATACCAGTGAGCCTTGAGTGGTAGACTGCAAGATCAGAGCAACACAATGGGCCTCATGCAGGAAGTGATTAGGATAACACATTTCCTCTTTTTTTTCCTTTGTATCCACATTTTTCTTCTCTAGGTACCCATTGATTTCTGGGATTTACACATTTCTTACTCTACTCTTAGATAAGAGAACATTTTGGAAGCAGTCGAGGGGCACTTTTACCAAGATAAGAAAAACATCTTGTGTTAGCAGTACAACAATGGTCTGTCCAACATGAGGAGACATACTAGAATTTGAGAAAACAAAACTTCAATATCAGAGTGATTGAATGATTAGTGTTTGCTCATGGCAGAACATCTGCCATGTCAATAATCAACCACATGCCTCCAATTCATGATCAGAGCAGACATGGACTGTTAAGCAGCTTTGATTCAAATGGAGGTGACTTCTGTTATTTCTTCTCTTAAGTGAAAATGAAAAGAAATTACAAGAGGAATTTAAGTGAATTTCCAGCATGAGGCCCAATGTATGTAGACTTTGAAATGAAGCCCATGGATGCCCATGTGCATTGCTCCACTCCATCTTTAAATCCCAGCAGCCTCAGTCATCCATTCATGCCTCATCCGCTGAGTAAACTGGTGATGTTTGACCTTCAGGCCGCCCTCCCATTGGCATTCTGGCTGCACTGCACTGCAACATTAAGGAAAATCCATTAAGCCATTACAGTTTATTTGGGATTTTTGAAGTGCTTCTGCTGTGTGTACTACATGTTGGCCTGTCACAGTGATCACTCAGGCAACTTGACATTGAACTATGGGTCCTCTCATATTTTTTATGGCATGTTATTAAAGAGAAGATAGATGCATGAGCATGCTTGTAATTCCTGTGTGTATTTTTCTCCTTCAATGTGTCCTCAGTACTCTAAAGAACAAGGAGCTGTCTCCAGTGATTGGACAGAAGGGACTGCAGGGACTGCAGGGGACGCTGACCTCTAGTGGATCTGATCACAGCCCCCACACCCTGAGGAGAGGTAATGAGGCTAAGCGCTGACCCCTCCATTAGTCTAAACTAGCGCGGTCGCGATATTTGTCATGTTACTCATTCATGATAATATCTTTAAAATAATCCAAAACCTCTTAAAGGGGACCTATCATGCAAAATGCACTTTTTGATGTCTTTTATACATAAATATGTGTCCCCGGTGTGTCAGGGAACTCACACAGCGTCAGAAAATAAAACCCTCTCTCTTTTCCCCCGTACCCAAATCTCAAATCTAAAAATGGGGGTACAACGGAGCTGATCCAGATTTGCGTCCGATATGACGTAATATCTGAAATGTGGACCCACGGCCTATCAGAAACTTTGCTATCAGAAACAATGCACGACTGTTTTGGACGTAATATGGTCAGTGTTTACATTAGCATCACTAACACTCAGAGCTAACCTGTACTGGATAGCATGTGTGTGAAGAAGCAGGAAATACAAAGGAACTCACCTTGTGGTATAACCGGCAAGAGAGAAAGCCTTTGAGCTCCATACTGTTTCAGAAATAATCCTTGATAATCCATGATATGGCGTTTCATCACGGCAGTATTTAGTTTAGACACTAGCTGCCGGGTCCCACATGAGCTCAGACCCCTCCTTTCTTTTTGTATCCATTTTTTTTTTTTAAAGCTTTATACCGAAAATCAGCACTTTTGAAACAGGAAGTGAAATAGAGGGATATGAGGCATGGCTAGAATGGGTGATCTGTTTGGTATTTTGAGCAAAACACTTCATAGACATGTTTTTTATATATTTGTATATATCTGAGACCTATGCTATTGCCTAAAAATAGCATGATAGGTGACCTTTAAATCATTTTTGTTCTGTTGTTGCTTTGTCGTCACATAAAGTGCTATAAGCAGACTATAACGCAATGTGTATGTTTGTCTATAATGCATTATAGACATTGGTGTCATAGAAAGCGCTGCCAAAAGTGATTCTTCAAACTGGTTCTTTCGACAGCTGCTCTCCAGCAGTGGCTCTGCTCCATATTGCTCAACAGGTGTAACATCTCACTGCAGTTTTGTAATATTTATATGACAGGAACATGTTGTTCTGTTCTCTCTGCAGCAAAGAAGCTGGCCCCGATCCCCCCCAAAGTCCCGTACTGCCAGTCAGGAGCCATGTCGGACCAGTCCACAGGCCAGCCATCCCCTGTCAGCCTGTCGCCCACCCCCCCCAGCACCCCTTCCCCGTACAGCTTCAGCTACCCGCAGGGATACGCCACCATCGGCTCCCCGGGACAGATCCAGCTGGCCTCCACCCCGTCTCTCTCCTCTCCCCCCTCACTGGCCGGGACCCTCACCAAGGCCAGGCCCACCCCCAAGCCGCCCCGGCAGAGACCCAGCTTACCCCCCCCTCAGCCCCCCAGCACGCCCGGCACCAGCCCCCAGCCCCTGGATCATTCTTCAGGCCTCCTGGATGGTTTGTCTCCTGGGGAAAGCATGTCCACAGGTAAGGTGTATGATACAGAGAACAACACATCTGAACACGTGTGCACCTGTTGTGTTCAAGCACAGCTTTGAAGTATTTTTAGCAATACTCACTCTGTGGTTTTAATTTATGAGATTTCACTGCATTTACCTTAGCCCATTAATTACTGGTTATTCTAAGGTATAATTTTGTTATTTTGCATAAATTATAATTTGGCTTCAGGTCAACCAGATTTTACAAGATTATTTAACAGGTCATACATTTATAAATGAATTATTGATTCAATGTTATCACTGAGTTACCATAAACCTTTGATAACTAATATATTTCTGACTTTTCAAAATGTCAACCTGGCAGTGAATGAATCATTAGTTTAGATTAGTTTACTTGAGATTAGATTAGTTAATTTAATTCAGTGTGGTTGTTTTCAATCTATGCATTCCAAAGACACATTAAAAAAAAGAAAAGAAAAGAATAATAATCATTATATATGATATGGTAATATATGTCTATTTCATGTTGGCTGTTTCTGGATTTAACTCTTTTTATCTGATTATTTACCTCAGTAAGTTTCAACTGTATTTTCTTGTACTTGTCCCCTCTTGTCGACTGCTCTCGTTGTCTCACTTACAGCGGTATGAGCCGAGAGGTTCAGTGTGATTCTATGTGTGAGAGGGACTTTTAGGGTAAGCAGGAGTTCCTGTGCTAAAGCCTCACCCCCCACCCCTCCAACCCCCCTGCCATGGAGTCAGCTCTCAGTAGGGTGAGGTTGCCAGGAGATGCAGATATTAGATCAGGCTTCTGTCTGATTCCCCGCTCTATGGCAGCCTCACTCTTAATGCACTCCTTATTGTACATTACCTTTCATTATGTATGTAGAGTGCTGCAGGGATGACATACTTCTTTTTCTTATTCCCTGACTATGAGACTAGGGAACCTGAAGTGCAAAGCGCTGACTCATTTCCAGGTTGTAGGAGTCATCCTGCAGCACTCTATACAGCAGCTGTCCTCAGACCAGCTTTAACCCATTGTTTCAGCCTTTGCATGGCGGCTGAGATCGATGCGATGCATGGCTAAACAGACCGGGGCGGTCGCCAAAAACCTCCAACCTTCTCTGCCCTCAGGATTCCCACCCATAATGCCCTGCTCCAGATGCCCCCCCATACCCTCCCCTCCAACTCCACAGTGTTGTGCCTCACTGCCCTCACCATCGCTGTTCAGTCTGCACACTTCCTGTTTGTGCAGATATTCATCACACGTTACACTGTTGCATCAAAACTGAGGTCAATACATTAGTTCATACACAAGGATGAACACTGATCTCATGGTCTGGGTCCGACAGTGTTCACTGGATTGACTAGCCTTTTTATTTTGATCATTGATCATGTCTGAATCAGGTGTTAGCAATGGGTACATAGATAGGGGATGAGTCGATACAGATATTAGCATGGTGGGATCTACGGTTCCTAAAGCTTGACTCATGCTATAAGGATTAAACGTCAGTATATTTTCGCCTTGCATGGAACTATATAAAATGAGGTAATTGTAATCATTTCTGTTTCGCATTGAACTCAGTATTGTGATAAACAAAGTTAAGTTAAAAAAAGTCTTTACTATCTATTTGAACTAATTAAAAAGCAAGTATGCAGACACCCCCATGACATACTGTGCACCTTGTAAATCCCCTTTCATGCTTTGTTTTTACTTGTCTCATACTTTGGTTCAATGGTCTGAGTTTATAATGACCCACCTGCTGTGTGTACCATCATCCAGCTTTCTTTCACCCACATCAACAGTATTGTCATTCCACTCTCTTTCGCTGATTTCCTGTCTGTGTTTTGGCCCTGCCAGATTGTCTCTGCAACTTGGACATCCCCATCATCGACGTGGAACTGAACTGTATTTTCGACCTGCCCCACATCTCCCCCTTCAGGAACTCGATGGCACTGCGTGAACCCACGGGCTTCAGAGGCGAGTCGGAGGAAGAGTCTGAAAGCACAGTGCTATGACGCCACTGAGCCCCCCCCCCCCCCTCCCCTCCCCTGGCACACACTCATACATTGACCTTTTCACTTCTCCCACTGGATTACTTACAGCCTCGCTCTGGATCTCATCGTCACACCTCACTGTACTCCAGAGGGGTGAAACTGTGAGAAAACAACAAAAGATACCCAAAATAAATCCGGATCACACGAGGTGATGGCGACAATGTTGTCAGGGGACTTTTAATCAGACACATACTTTGACATTTTGTGTTTACTGTTTGTTTTTATTTTAAGTTTTTTTTGTTTCTTTTGCCTTATTTGATTCACTTGCAATATTGCCTTTAACTTCACACACGAGGCTGGAACAGGCATTCTGTAATAACACAATATTTAACAACCAGGAAAGATTTCACACATTTTTGTAATAATCCGCAACATTTTGTAAAAAAAACGCCTGAGCACAAAATGTAATTAATTTCTCCGCATTTTTTCAACAAATACGTTTATCATGAAAAGCCGGAACCCTTTTATTCATTAATATGTAATAATACATGATCTAAGTATTACAAACCTAAATGCACGTCTTCATTCCAAAAAAGTGTAATATGCATACTGACTCATTTGCAAATATACAATTAGGTAGATTATATTTCATTGGTCAAATCTGCAAATGTAATTTTAGCCTTCTTTAAAGAACAGATGAAGACTTAATTAGTTATCATATAATGTATCTTTTACATTTCAATCAATAAAATAGCTTAATTTTTTTGCAAATACCACTTTAGTAATAATTAACATCAAAATGCGGGGAAACGTTTTACATTTTGCATTCAAGCTGTTGACTTGACCAAATGCTGCTGTTATTACATGAAGTGGAAATGCACTACATGTTCTGGAGTTGTTACATAATGTGTTATTAAAGGCTGCTGGGAGCGATGAGTGCGCTCTGCTGCTGCTTCTCCTGAGTGAATTTAAGAAGTACTGTACATCTGTCCTGCCAACTCTTCCTCCTGCTGTTTGTTTCCCATCTTCCTCTTCATCCCTCAGGGGTCTCAGCCTGTGGAGGCAACAACCCTGAGTATGTGTCCCGCCTGAGCGTTCACTGTGAGTGTGCCAGTATGACGTTTTGGAAAGTGTGTGTGTGTGTGTGTGTTTGTATGTGTTGTACTATCTGATGTTGCACTGTTGGTGTCGTGGCGCTTAAACAGGAATGCATGTTTTAGAGATTTAGGAAACGACCAGGTTGCAAAGAGGTAAAGAAAAAACAATCACACTCTCATCTGTATTTACATCAATCAGGATATCAATCACTGAATATTTATTATTGTTTATATTGTACATTTTCAGAATATATGATACAATTAAGGTTTTAAATCAGATCAAATCCTATTTTGTATCTAAAGGAGAGCTATAACGATACCATTTCCTCCAGATAGCATACAGTAGATGCTGTCAGAACTCTATTCCACATCTGAGACACATACAGGTACACATTGAAAGGGTTTGGAAATGAAAAACTCCATGTGATAAGTAATAAGTCATTTCCAGACTGTGGAGCAGGGTCCACGGAGAGTCCATGATGCCTGGAGTGTGCCACGGGGACATTTGCTGAAATGAATAATTATGAAGCTGTTAGCAGCTGTTTTCTATTGGCAGGACCGCGGCCTCTGCTCGGTGGGATGGACTTTCTTTAGAGGTGTCCTGTGGAGTTTTCTCGTAAATGAACAGAAGTTATGTTCACATTTAGTGTCTCTCAGCAGACACAAGCAAAGCGCTTGAAAGCATATCCTTCCTTTAGCAGAGTGCGATGTCTATGTCCTCGCAGTGTTCTACTTCTCTGCTTCTGAGGGCTTATTGCTGTGACCACCAAATCAGTGGAATTGCACAAGATCGGCAGGGGACTGTTATTTGTGTCCCACCTTCATTGAATCAGTTTTGCAAATAAGAGCTGAAATCGCAATTTGGAATTAAATATCCAAATGGCGATGGACACAATATTTGTTATATGTGTCAATATACCATCTTTAACATGTCACTGTATTGTGGTGCTGCAGAGATGTCCTGGCATACAAAACGTATCCCGATGATAATGTTTTTTGGAAAATCTTTGTTACAGATCCTAGCAAAATGTGATGATTTAGTTATTGAAAAGTAATTCCCTCCAATATCGTGAATAATGTTGCAATTTCAATATCAATCTAAATGATAATAATAAGATAAGTAGATCTGTATCCACCTCAAAGTGTAGTCCCAAAGCGCTGCTACTGATCAGAAACTCCACAGGGCCCCTAACGTCTGTCATACTGCTGGAATAAATATGAAGAGCCAACCACTAAGTGATAACAACATTTGAATAGTAAATGATAAAGCAAGGAACACAAGTGTGAATTATGATAGGAAGACACACATTTATGAAAAGTAAAATCAAAGGGTCTTTTTTTGAAAATATTGTATTTAAAATAAAGATCAGGCATTCAACAGACAGGAGCAAGTGACAAAGGCTGTAAACTCAACACTGACATATCAAAGTTTAAAGTTGATGAGGTAAACTTGTGAGGCAACAGCTGTTAACTCATCCAGCGGCACAGAGCAGCATCATTCACGTGACACTCCGACGGCACACTTCAGGCTCCCTCTGTGACGCCAAACCTCTGCAGAGTCCTCCCAGCGAGGTGTTGTTCAGCAGAGCGGGATGAGATCTCATCCTCCTGCCCTGAGGTGTAATAACGTCCTATCATATCTCAACTGTCACACTCCCTGAAAAAAAGGTGCTATTTTTGTCGCCTGCCGCCTCAGTGGCAAAAACAAGCACACCTTTCTCTCTGGCAGCCCCCCCCCCCCCCCCCCCAGACCCCTGTCTGATGATGCTGGTATGTTCGGTCTATATAAGTGAACCAGAGGCAAGTGCAAAGATATGTATGTGTTTATTTTAATGAGAGTATTTATACAGATATATTTCTGAATACTTTTTACTAGGTCTGAAGAGTTGTGATTGTTTCCACTACACATGAATCTCATCTAAAAAAAAACTAAACATGGGACCAGAATTTCCCTGCTGTCGCATCGAAACCTTTTCAGGAAGCAGAAAACTTGAAAATCAATAAAACTGGAGTAACAAGGTTTGCATTCGACAGCAGCAGTTTGCTATTTGCCTTGTGGGGGGTTTCACTATGACCCATCCAGATTTGACTCTCCATAATGTCCTGAAAACATCCTCTACACATGGCCTCAAAGTCACTGTGCTGCTCTGCCACCCTCGATCTTTCAAATATCACTTACAGGACGTTTGTAAATAGTGAGCCGCTGTACATACCAGTTCTGTATATAGTGGCAGGGGAGAAATGAAATATATATATATATAGATATATGAAAATACTGCATTGAAAAATATGCCGATGAACATTATATTACAATGTCGCTGGTTCTAGCACAATATCGCCATTCACACAAAAAAAAACGTTACTGACATACTGTAGGCTCAAGGTTAATCTAGATTTAGATTTACTTAATAAAACCTGCTGATAGTGCTTGTGTTGCAGATAAGAATTAACCTCTTGAACCCTCATTTTAGCTTTGCAGTTGAATAATATTGCCTTTCTGTATTGGCTTGTTCTTCGCAGCTACATGATGCTACATTTCTTCAAGTGGAGAATTCAAGATGTTCCAACAGAGAATCCAGCATTTTTGATATTTCTCTAAATGTGCGGATCTTGTTTAAAATGTCAAATAACTTTCTGTGGGCTTGCACAAAGCTTGTCCGAACAACCTGCAGCAGTAACGCAGGGTTTGAGAGGTTAAAAGAGACTCTGCATGAAACGGTTGCACCGCTGTCTTTTAGTTTGACAGTGAAAAACAAAAACTAAGATCTTTACAGTTACCTTAGATAGACATGTGATAGATCAAAAAAGAACAAATCAGAACCTGCAAAAAAAGTTTCCCAGGCACAGGAACAACAGGATATTTAAGGGCTGTGAATAACACATATTTCTTTCCGTCTGGCATTTCTGCTCTAACCAGTTATCAAAATAACTCTTTCTGTCAATCAAAAAAATCGACCTAATGTTTCAGCTGTGCTACAATTCACACCAATGATTCAATCCGACCCTTAAATCAATACAGCATCTATGCCAGTGTTTAGAAATAGCAGTTTCTTTTTCTTTTCTTTAGAAAGTAATTGTTACATTTTGGCCGTGCTGAAGTGAATGGTGTGTCCTGTCTTTGTCTGGATTTCTGTGTTACAATGTGCTGCTCTTCGTTTTGTACTAAAGGGTTTCAGATTAAGGCTTGTACATACAGTATTCATCAAACACAACTTTATTAACAATAACCCTGTCGAGCAAGAGACAGCCGGGACTAGACAGTTTCCAGTATTACAGCTTTTGCAAGCATGCCCTTTGAGCACTAACAAGACGAAAGGCCTTTTTTTACATGAATAGGTGGAATGTATTGGTGATAGACGATGTTTCACCTCATAGGTCGTGATGAAGGCAGACTGTTTTGTGTTGTGGACATATTCTCAAGTAAAAGAGGGTGGTGGGGTATTTGATCAAAAGTGTCAGTTTTGGGTCGGGAGGTGTGGGGGGGCGTTTGATTCGATGTGTGAAACTCGGCAGCATGCTTTTTTAAAACCATGCCTATGAAATGTGTCTCATCTTTGGTCCTATATAAATGTGCTTGTATTTATTTTTTATAAGTGAATAGATCAACCTTTATAAAAAAAGAAGAAGAATTTAGTGCTGCCCTTTGACCTTTTTTTAGTCAACTTTCCACCAGTTTGTTTTGAAACCACCATGATTTACTGTTTCCCCCATGTATCTTCTGTGTTTATACAGTGTCTATAGCAAATAAGAAAAGCACATCTGGCTCAGAACAGAGATCACTGTCAGGAAATCAAGCTGTCGTTATGTTTATGCCTAGAAAACTACGCTTTCAAAAAGGACTACAATCTCTAGAAAATCATATAGCAAGCAAGAAAAAAACCATGCTGCATTTGTTTGAACCCCAAACTATTTGTAGATGACACTGTGGTGCATGCAGCCATTGCAAACATCCATCTCCAATCCTCTTTTCTTTCCTTGTTTTTGCTTATGTTCCAATTAACGGGGGCCAAAATACAAAGGGAACACATGAGTGACCAAGGAATCTTTTGAGACTTCAAAGTGATTTGTGTGAAACTGTAGTGGCGCTGTGGACTCTTTAAAGTGTTGAGGAAATGCCTTTTTCTTGGACGAGCTATCTCCCGGTCACCGAGTGGAACACAGTGTACAGTTAGATAGAATTAAAATTAACCTCATCCGAATGTTGAAACTATTAAAAAAATGTTTTTATATTACCTGGAGTTTCTGTTGCCTTTGTTGCAAATGTGGTGTCACTGTTATTTCACATGAACAAGTGTTATATATTACAGCATTTGGAAAGAAGCATATTGAAGAACACAACAAAGCTGCAGTGTATTAAATGTTGGTATCAAACTGTCACGGTGATTTCTCTCCTCCAGGAAGCCTTCAGTCACATCCAAGGCAGTTCAGTGAAGGCCAAACATTCTGCAGAGGCATACAACACTCCATTACGTTTCTGAATTGCGAGGTAAATCACAATGTCAAGTCTCTGACAGTGACAGCACTGAAATGCACCTAGCATGAAGACCTTTAAGATGAACATTTCACATGCTTCACATACATTACACAAAGTGCAGCTGAGCCTGATGGGAAGGCCATTAGTTGTGCAGGTATTGGGTCATCATTCGAATGTGGAACTACAGCCAGGAAAACCAAATTCCCCCAGGATGATTCAAGTATTTCTGATTCTGATTTTTTTCAGACAGATTTATATTTTCTCTAAGGATTTATCCTCCGTTCACCATGCATGTCTGAATACAATTGGAACAAGGTCATTGTTTTGCAAGTGTCAAGACTGACCAGTCCTACTGTAGGTAAAGGCAAGCAAAATAACGAGATTCCTTACCTTTGACCTTTTGTCCACAACATTAAACCGTGGTGAGGCGGCTGCTGCGGATCACTTGTCCTGTTAAGTGATCAGAACACAGAGCAACATGTTACTTGGTGCAGATTTGCTTCATTCAACACTTTGAATCATCGCTAAAATCAACAAGATTATTATAAAGACAATCATCTTTTCATTCGATTACTGTTAGATGAGTAAGCATACAGTGCATCCGGAAATTATTCATACCCCTTCACTTTTTCCACATTTTTGTATGTTACAGCCTTATTTAAATTTGGATTAAATTCATTTGTTTTCTCAACATTCTACACACGAAACCCCATAATGACAAAGTGAAAACAGTTTTTAAATAAGTTTTGCTAATGAATTAAAAATAAAACACTCAAATATCACATGTGCATAAGTATTCACACCCTTCACTCAATACTTAGTTGAAGAACCTTTGGCAGCAATTACAGCCTCAGGTCTTCTGAGTATGATGCTACAAGCTTGGCACACCTTTCTTTGGGAAGTTTCTCCCATTCTTCTTTGCAGATCGTCTCAGGCTCCATCAGCTTGGATGGGGAGCGTCGGTGCACAGCCATTTTCAGATCCCTCCAGAGATATTCAATCCGGTTCAAGTCTGGGCTCTGGCTGACAAGGACATTCACAGACTTGTCCCGAAGCCACTCCTTTGTTATCGTGGCTGTGTGCTTAGGGTCGTTGTCCTGTTGAAAGGTGAACCTTCGCCCCAGTCTGAGGTCCAGAGCGCTCTGGAGCAGGTTTTCATCAAGGGTCTCCCTGTACATTGCTGCATTCATCTTTCCCTTGATCCTGATTGGTCTCCCAGTTCCTGCTGCTGAAACATCCCCACAGCATGAAGCTGCCACCACCATGCTTCACTGTAGGGATGGTGTTGGCCAGGTGATGAGCGGTGCCTGGGTTCCTCCAGACATGATGCTTGGCATTCAGGCCAAAGAGATCCTTGTTGGTTTCATCAGAGCAGACCATTTGGTTTCTCATGGTCTGAGAGTCCTCTCGGGGGCTCCATGGGGGCTTTCATGTGCCTTTGCTGAGGAGTGGCTTCCTTCTGGCCACTAAAGCCCTTCTCCCCAGATGCTCAGTTTGGTTTGGGCAGCCAGCTTTGGGAAGAGCCCTGGAGGTTTCAAACATCTTCCATTTGCAAATGATGGAGACCACTGTGCTCGTTGGGACGTTCAATGCTGCAGACATGTTTCTGTACCCTTCCCCAGATCTGTGCCTTGATACAATCCTGTCTCTGAGGTCTACAGACAAGTCCCTGGACCTCATGACTTGGTGTGTGCTCTGATATGCACTGTCAACTGTGGGACCTCATACAGACAGGTGTGTTCCAAGTCATGTCCAATCTATTGAATTTACTACAGGTGGACTCCAGTCAAGTTATAGAAACATCTCAAGGATGATCAGTGGAAACGGGATGCGCCTGAGCTCAATGTTCAGTGTCAAAGCAAAGGGTGTGAATACTTATGTACATGTGATATTTCATTTGATTATTTTTAACACATTTACGAAAAATTATTTTAAAACGTTTTCTATTTGTCAATGTTGAGAACATTTTTTTTTTAAATCCATTTTGAAATAAGGCTGTAACATAACAAAATGTGAAAAGAGTTAAGGGGTATGAATACTTTCCGGATGCTCTGTATATTTATCATCTGCTCTTACCAAAGTCCATGTGGATGTCTAGCGGTGAGTTGTACATCTGAAGGTGTTGCTGAGGCGTCAAGAGCTCCTCTCGAGCCAGCAGCTTGTACAGAACCCTCTGAGAGGCGATCAGCTCCGGGGTCTCATCCCACACTGACCCAGGAACAGCCTTCAATACATCAATACATTTTCTTTAGTTTATGTTTTTAAGTAAAGAAATACAATGTGTTAGTTATTTCTGACTATGGAGGACCAAAGCTGCCATTTTAATCAATAAATAAAGCTTAATAAAAAAAGATTAAAAAAAAAAAAAAAAGACAGAAAGCAAAGTAGAAAAAGAGCCTCAATCACCAAAATAATGTGCATGTTAAATAAAGAAAACAATACATTTTTTCAGAAATATAAACATTAATAAACTCAATTTATATATTTATTTTAAGTTATTATTAATAATAATTGTCAATTTTGTATAAATTCATCATGGTCATATCAATTAATCAATAGCTAATATTATTTGTAAATGACCAGGAACATTTATTGAGTGATTGAGGCTTTTATTGCTACATTTATTTAATACTTATAGTAATTTTTTTTTTTTTTATCAATGACAGCTCTAGGCCTCCATATGCTGTACATCAATCCCTAAAGAGACCATAAAACTGAACACACCTTTTTAGATTTGTCCAGCTTCTGCAGCCCTGACAGAACGGTGCACACCAACGTTTCTGTGCTCTCCTCCTCATCCTCAAGAGCCTTCGCTCCAGGGTCTCCTGCCACCTGGTCTGCGTCGAGCACCTTCAACAACATGGAACACTCAAACACTGCAACAAACTCATGCATACAGATTATAATTTAGAGAGGGAAATCATAGAAGAGGGGAAATCTAAATAAATGCGTGGAGAAAGTTAATTCTGATGGCTGGTGCTGTAACAACACCTAACTAAGACAATTTAAAGTATCACAGTGTTCTTTTTCTTCTATTAATCAGTGTGGGAGAAGTATTCAGATGTGTTACTTAAGTCAAAGTAGCAATACTACATTTTAAAAGTAAAAGTCCTGCATTCAAAATCTTACTTAAGTAAAAAGTATTGTTATTAATGGCCGATTTCAGAATCGTATATTGAATTGCTGGGTCACTATTATGATTATTCATGTCTTTTGATCACAACTGGTAAATGAAGAGCTCATTTGAATAATTTGTTATACTGCTACATACTGATATCTTAACCTATAAATATATGTCAACGTTTAATTAATCATTGATTTAGATTTTGTATTAGCTAATAATATAGCCGAAAAAGTAACTAGCAGGGTTCATACACTTTTTCACCAATGATTTTCAATGACTTCTCCATGACCTTTACCTAATTTTTCATGACCAAATAAATTACTCTCTCAGCGGTACCACTGAAAATGGAACAGGAAAATAAGGTCTGCATATGAAACATGTTGTGCCTATCTAAAACAAATCAAATAGTAGGCTTACTAGCTTCTGGCTAAAGCAACTAAAATCTCTCACCAGCTAAATACCTCGTCAGTTAAATGCCATTTTACTATACGCTACAGTATTTATTTATTATAGTATTAATATTTAGGCGACTAGATAAAATATAAATTATATTTGATGCAGCTTTAGTTACATTTCGATGACTTTTCCAAAACTTTGGGAAAAATATAGTTTTCCATAACTTTTCCAGGGCCTGGAATTAGCATTTTGAATTTCCATGACTTTTCCAGGTTTGTAATGACCGTAAGAACCCTGAACTAGTTACACAAGCTGACAAATAAATAAAGTGACTCAACATTGTACTTAAGTACAGTACTTAGTAATGTACTGTGTTACTATCCACCACTGATATGAATGCATCCTCAAAGATGGAAGCTCACCTTGTAGCTCCACTGTTGGAACAGCCTGCTCTGAGGATGATGGGCCATGAACACAACCCTGGGAGCTTCCAGCAAGGCACTGAAAGAGATGGAAACAATGTTAATGGTTCTGTTTACCAGATATAACAGTCTGGTTTTAGGGTATTTGTATCACTTTTCATTATTCTATCTACAGTGACCTCACTGGGGTGTTTATGGACCTAGTTACACATGAAAAAAACACACTAACAAATGAGCACACACACACAGGTAGACATTATTATTTGAACACACTCAGCAAAACCACGACAGTGCTTTTAAGTTGTATGTTATTCATCTGTTTGTCAAACATGATAGCTTTGTCTTCAAACATACATATATCTGTGCTTTGAAGTTGGCAGGGTATGACTTCATCTACTAAATATTCTTTTATGATCGTATTGTTTTTATTTTATTATACTTTTCATGTGAGGATGAATGAAGCATCATTACCCGTCTGTCTGGTGTTGCATGTCTTTAAGGTCCGTCAGAACAGAGAGCAGAACCTCTCTGGATGACTGGAAGAGAGGCACAGAGAAGTGCACCATATTGAGTCATAATGGATAACAGTAATGAGGACTGAGTAATCAAATAAAATAAAAAAAGGCAGCCGCAATTATATCTGAACAAATGCATAGAAAGATTGTAGTGGTTGTCAGTGATTACTAGAATACATTTGTTTAGTTGGTTTATTTTGGTAATTTGTATTTATTTAATTGACTCCAATGTTGTAAAAACACTCACATTGCACTTTCAGTTTGTACCAATCTTGTATGGGTCATTTGTTTCAACCAACTGTGGATCCTGAAAATCCAAAATATTTGCAATAGCTTACATTTTTTGTTTTGAATGTATCCAAAAGTATTCAGATTCAATTACATTATTATTGTAATTCAGTGGATTACATTTCTACGCAACTTTAACGATAACACAACACATATCTTCCTCATAGACCAACTTGAAACTCACTTCGATGATATGCAGCAGACAGGATGGGTAAATGTACAGCCGGCCCGTCATCAGATCCCATGAATACCGTTTGCTAAGCTGAAAGTTGAGTCTCTCGTAATGAGCTGTGTGGAGACAAACAAAGGAACAGTTTGTTGCAGATAAGTGAGAAATGAGGCACAACTTGAAAGTGTCTCTGTCGTTAACACACAGTTCAGCCTTTCTTTTATTGGGTCAGTATTCCTAAGCAGCAACTAAAAGCCCAACAGACAGGACGCCGTGCAGACGCATTCCCAGAGGTGTGAAAGCTTATAAAAACTCCAACAAAGGGAAAAAGACCGTCTGTCACAGCTCTTTTCACATTGTTGTCATTTTAAGAGTTGAGAAATAGATGTTTCTCCACATAGATCAGTACATGTGTAACACCAATCACCATCATCCTGCACTCCCCTGAAGGAAAACAAGATGAAATTGGTAGAAGGTGATTAGTTCATTGATTTGAATGAAGGGATCTTCTCAGTGGAATAGCAGAGCCTTATTATTATCGAGCACTGAGCTATTGTGCCCCCGCTCTTCGTGGCTCTAAGGTAATTGCTGGCTGACCTCCAAGTTCTGTCCTGTCAGCGAGGTCGTGGGGGAGCCGAGCAATCACTATCAGCCGCTGTAGCACGATCCTCTGGGGAGACAATGGAGAAAAGTCTTAGAAAAGCTGCAGAGCAACAGCAGAAAGTGCTTCGTTACATGTCACACACATACAGGAGGGAACACGCATGCACAAAGTACAAATAAGTTATATATACATAACGTGCTGTTTGATATCATGTATTTAGCCTTAATTCAACTTAGATCTCAGAACTCTAACATGCCTCTACTCTAAGCTGTATTTGTACAAACCTCTTCCTTTTCTAGATCAGTCTTCTTTGTCATAAGTAGGTGAAATAAACTACTCCCAGATTCCTCCTCTTTCTTTTGTTCTGCTTTAATGTCTTCCATCTTACCGTCTCCTCGTCCAAATCAAGCACTGAGTGAGTGAAGCCTTAGCGAGCTGCGTGCCCTCTCTGTTTATACAAGCTTATATCCTAGAAACCTATTGTTCCCCAGATGCTGTAAAACCAAACCTGCTGCACTCGGATGCAATTACATATATATAGGCTGCATGAAAAAGGCACGAGCCAATCCCAGCCTTGTATTTCAGGTGATAACAGCCAATAGGAGGAGGATGTGCACAGGACAGAGGACACAGTAGAATAAACCGTTTTGGTTCAAGTTAGCTGGTTCCTCCTATGATAGGAGAATGTATTATTACTAATTTTACAAAATAAAGGTTGCATATGTGGAAAAAATAAATGTTAACAAAGAATAATACATAGGGAAATAATTAAATATGAAATAAATCAATTCAAAAATCAGTATTTGTCAAATTAATAAATACACGTTTTATTTCTAATGCTTTTATGTCTACATTTCCTTCAAATTGAATGTATTGTGTCATCAATTTACTGTAGGTAAATTGCTAGTTTTCATATATAAGTCTAAATTGTATTTGAGATATATTAAGTGGCATTGTCATTATATGTCATGAAAGAAAAATGTCATGTGATCAATATGGCTACTTCAGTGATTGTTGGCAATTATTTGTGTTTCCCTTTATTATGGGTTAGTCGAGTAACGTTCAAAGAATGTACACACAGTAACCTCACATAGCAGAGTAGCTAGGTGAGCTAGCTAACTCCAACCATGGCAGGCTGCAGCAGCACAAACCTCTCTCATGTGACTGTTGAACACGTCGAACATGGTCGCCGAGTCTTCTTCCATGTCCTCTGAGTCTCTGTCCCAGGAAAAGCTCATCATTTTCTCTAAACTCTTCTCAGTCATTTTGTCTAATTAGTTTTAGGAGCTCCGCACTGTTACCATGGAAACATGTGAGGTAATGACGCGTTTGACGTCAAAGACCACGGAGTTGTTATTTTGACAAACCAAGCCAAATGTTATCACTTGTTGAAAAAAATATGCAAAACTAACTTAATCTGAATTATGTATTTAGAGAGATAATGTAGTACATTGTAATAATAATAACAACACAGCAATTAAGACAAATGTTACAAAATGTAGAGGACAAATGTGTGGAAACATTTCCAGTTAACTAAATACATTATGTCATGATTTTATAAATACTCTCTTGGTAAATGAATAGTAAGACAAGTAAATAGAAAGTAATATTGATATTATTGACTTAATTTTTTTGGGTCAAAACCGTCAAAACCGAGTTTTTTTTACTACTTCTTTTTTAAATGACTCAACATAGGCCTACAGATACGTTAATAAATTAAGAAATGTACCCTTTTTTAAGTACATTTTTTATTTAAAGAAATTACTAATTAAATGATTGTGTCCCCATTTTAACTTCTAAAATATGTTTTAAACTATTATCTAATACTTTAGACTGCTTATTTCATATGTTTTTACTTTGTACCTTACAATTCTGTAATCTAATAACGTTGATTTACAGAGTAAATTAAGATTCTCCATACAGATCGTCTGGATCTGTATGGAGTAACAGTAACATAAGAACACCTTGTTTACACAGTTAATTTAACAACACAATATGACTTTATTTATTTCAAGATTTGTTTATTCTGTCCCTAACATCATAAAAACTTAAATCAAGTAATACTAAACCCTGTTGTAGTCGATGAGCAGCAGATGGTGCTAACTTGATATTTACTCCATTATTTTTTATAATGCGTGATCATGCGCAGTTTGTGTGCAGCAGTGAAGCTCGTGAACACAACAGAGTAAGTGAGTGCTAAGGAAATCCACCCTAAAATCTGTTTCTTTCCAGGGTTGTTTTCAATAGCTTTATCCACATGTATTTTCCGTGTCTTAAAAAGAGAATACAATAGTTTAATATTTCACACTTTTATCCAACCTGAGTCACACATATCGGGATTAATAATATTCATATTTAGGGTGGACTCCTCATTAAATTCCCCGCTGAGAGGAGTCAGCACAGATCATCAGACATCAGAGAAGAAGCTCGGCCTCAGCAGCTCACACAAGCGGGAATAATGGACTGATAAACATCACTGTTTGGGGCGATGTTCAGGTACTAAATGCTTTTAATTTCATTCAATTTTGTCTTCATTTGGAGACCAGTTAAATTAAAACACTAGAGCCAACATGTCGTCGGGCTGCAGCTGGTCGTTCGTTCTGTTCACGGCTTGTTTGCACACCCAGTTTTGACAGCTGAGCTCAGCATCATGTTTGTGCTGTTTAGACGCCAATCCTGGTGTCATTCTGGTCCTGTTTTATGTAATTACCATAGACTGTGTATATATAAAGGGTAATTACTCAATACAAATGTATGGTATTTTGAATGCATCAATTCAACTATTTTAATTTGTTTGCCAGGTGACTAATGTTATAATTAGTCAACCAGATTACCATATGGTCAGTGTTCAACAGGGTCATTTCTCATTTGGAAATTAAATCAGTATGTCTAAAGAAGATTTTAAAGTGTAGGCCAGTCTTATAAAACACAATGTTTTTTAAATCCTATAATATATTCCTTATAATATCGAAATTCGTAGGTCAAGAAGATCAATCTTATTCAGTTAACATGAAGGAAACATTTTTTAATTGTAATTGTTCTCTCTGTTTTAGGACTGTTCCAATTATCAAAAAGAGAAAACAGGAAATACATAAAATAAATTATCCTCTTGCAAAATATTAACAGTTTTTGTGTTTTATGTAGGGGGCATACCTGGCCCTCTTTATGATGCTATCAAAATGGCATGTGATACATTCTCCTCTACTGTAACAACATTATAGTTTCCCTGTGGGCTGCTGGTTGAATGTCATCTGAAGCTGAATTATTCAGGAAAAATAGAAAGATATGTTTGTAGGGCAACATACAATAAGTCAGTGACAGCAAGAGCAGACAAGCTCTCTTTATGGTTAGTTAATGACATTTCTGTTTGAGTTTTTGAAGGCCAGATTGCCTTCAGTTGTTGTAAAGGATCTTTATTGTGTCAAGGACATTTTCACCATGATGCTAGAAGTCAGCAGTATTTATTGTGGCCTTGATGCCTTGTTATCCTTCTCATACCATACACTTTAATAATCACATACCATTCTTATTAAGGTTTATTTCAGTTTTTGGACCTGCACAATAGTTTGGTATTGCATTCTGGAATTCTTATTTGCTGTTCTAATTTTAACTCTTGGTTTGCTGTTTTGAATATAATAATTTCTCACTATTATTTCTGACCAGTCTCTGCGATGCTTATGCAGAAGTTTTGTCCATAATCAAACATCCACGAGATAACAACGTTTTGGGAAATATGCTTATATATCCGTATTGCATATAGTTACATGAGAAGATTGGCTTCACTGTAGGATAACATTGATATAATATAACTTATTTCATATACAGCTTGGTAGCTGGGCATTTTCTACTCAATAAAGTGTCATCTTAACCTGTTATAATATATAATCATGTATTTGTTGATTATATTATGTACTGTATAATTAAAACGAATCTGCAAAGTAACAACAATTACCAAAAAGATTGAGTAAAAAATACAATATACCTCTGAAAAGTACAAATAGTTAAATACTGAACATTAGTAATACCGACTGACTTGCTACCTCTGGCCATACCATTTAATTGTTTGGTTTACAGGTAAACATCTCTTTTGATTCCCGTTCAGTCAACTGGGGACACAAAATGGAAAGCAAGTGAAAGCAAACCAGTTTCAAAGATGGGGGGAGAAAAGGACTTTGCACTTAACAAACATTGTCCAACATTGTTTGCATCATCAGCTTCTCTTTATCTTTCTATTTAAGTCAAAGGGATTGATTAAAGGAGGGGTAGGTAAGTTTGAGAAACCGGCTCGAGTGCACACAAATTCCAAAGTACACAACCGAAAAGAATCCGCCCCTTCCTTCAGACTTCCTACAGAGCACCTCCTCCAACACACATGAACGCGCACATGACCTCAGTGAAGACTTGAAAACATCATGGCTCAATCAGATGTAAGAAAACAACACCTAAGATCATGATAATGAATGTAAAACAAATGTATAACAAAGTTATTGTCAGTGCTTATATGCTTGAGCTAGCATGTTTGTTTTGTGAAAATGTATTAAAAATGTTACTTCTGGCTGACGAGAGCAGGCTGCGGTAACGTTACATATAGGGATGCTCCGATCGCCAATTTTGGGGCCGATCGCCGGAATCAGTATCGGCCGATACCGATCGCCGATCCGATCGAGTGGGCGGGGCCAAAATGGAAGATTTAAACATCACTTTAAATCTTCCATTTAAAGTGATGTTTAAAACTCAGTTAATGGGCTCATTCACCGCAGCTTCCACAAACAACAACCAACTTAATTATTACATTCAAATGAAGTACATTATTCAAGTTTACATTCACTTTGGATAATAACACGGGAGAAATGAGCGGAAGCGCTCTCTTTTCCTCTCTCCCTCTCTCTCTCCCCCTCTCTCTCCCTCTCCTGACAGCCTGTCAGTATCTCACACAGCTCACTGATCCAGTAATGAGTGACCCGACAGTGAATAATAAATATATTTATAACTAGTTTAGCTTGTTCCAGAGGTAGATAAAATAGCGAAGTTTTCTGTGTGAAGCAGGATTTCTGCTTCACACACGTTGCATTCCGCTATTTTAATGTCTTTTTCGGACACCTTAAAATAATGCCATTTTTGCGAGCTTGTTTTGCCGTGCACAGAGAAAAGTGTCATGTATTTTACGTCATGCGATCGGCTCTCGCGATCGGCATGTTTAGAGAGCACCGATCGATCGGTAGAGAGTGAGTATTGGCCGATATCGATCGGTGACCGATCGATCGGAGCATCCCTAGTTACATATCAGCTCGGTGTGCTCCGTAAATAGTCGCCATCGTTGAAAAGCAACTCCGATATTGACTCTGGTTTGACTTCTCCTAGTTTCCACTTTCTTTTTCTTCATAATTTGCTCCATTACAGTTTTTCTTTTGCGACCGGTAGACGATGTTGAAGCAAACTCTGCCATGGTGAAAGTGTCCACTGCTGCTGCTGGCGATTGAGCAACAGCTGCCCGGAGACGGGAAACACGCCCAATGACGGCACGCGCAATGACTGCACGAGCGTGTGTGTGTGTGCACGAGATTGAAGGCTGACAGACAGGTCGGCCAACCAGTTATTTTAGCCGGCTAAAATAATTGGTCGTAGTTTTTACAGTATTACGGCTTCCACAGATGACATTTTTTTATGGATTGTTTTTCAAAGCACTTAGAATATTCATAGCTATCAGGATATTAAGAGCATTCCATGGAATATAACAAAAAGTGTATCTCGAGCCGGTTTCTCAAACTTACCTACTCCTCCTTTAATGTTGACAAAACATTTTCTGGTTTCTCAGTTGGGCGTGTTCCCATCTGCTGCTGCTCACATTGAGCTGGGTGTTTAGGGGTTAAATTCTTGTTTCCTCTCTAATTGTGAGTCAGTGTAAACGAGGCTTCGGGCCCCGATGTTACCTCTGGGAACAGATCAGGCAGCACTCGGTTGCATTTTTAACTAAGTAACAGATTTGTTGTCTTGTGTAATGTCAGAAGGGCCCTTTTTTTGCCAGGCTTAGATGGATTTGATCTTATGGAAGGCCAATATCAGATCCTAAAGGCTGTTTTGTTCAAACCCCGGAGAGAAGAGTGTGGTTCTCTGTGAGGGGAACTCCTCAGGGTTTCTGCGAATCAGCAGGGAGCTCTTTTGATGATGAATTCCTAGCTGTGAGTTTCTCACTCGTGTCTTTATAGACTAAGATCTCAAGCTATTGAAAATGTAATGAGTTTGTTTCAGTTCTGTGTGATAAACCTGGCCGTTTTATCTCATTGTAATCACTGTTGTTTTCTTATTCCTTCCCTTCCAGATTTGTTTGCCATGGAAACAGATATGATACCAAAATTCTCCTCGAAAGACGAGGAAATTAACTTCTGGAAGGCTCTTTCTCTCAAGTACAAGAACGGGTATGTAAACTGACTCAGATAAAACCAACAGTATTCCATAGTTTTTGTTATTGTCAACAACTCAAAGACACCCTCTATCTTTGTGTCCTACATTATGGTATAATGTGTAGACACCCTGTTTATGATCTGGGCTTGTCCCCATTGTTCCACATTACAACAATAGTGAGCTTTGTTGTAACCGTCTGTGTTTGTTCCTTTTTTCTTCAACATGACAATGCTCCCCATGCAAAAAAACAGCTTTATTAAAAGAAGTCCTAGTTTGATAGGGAAGAGCTTGGCTTGTCTGCACAGCTTGCATTCAAAACTGGGGCATAGAGTTTGAAAAATTAGAGCAGGGAATTAGTCAGTAAAGATATTACTTGCAGTTGCATTGTGGGAAATGTAGGATCTAGGTTTTGTGAAGCTTGACTCGTGCTATGGGGCCAAAAGTCAACGTATTTCTGACCATTAATCTTCAAATCTGCACAACAATAATGATTCCAAAATGCTAACGTTTTTCTTTTTAATGCAGCTAGTAGATCATCCAACAGTATTTATTTGATTGTAAAAATCATACCTTTAAATCTGAACACCATGATGCTCTCACAATTGGCTACTAACTGCCACATTTCAGTCGAACATATGAACTTATAATCAATAAAATGTGCATGCACTGAATGGCCAAAAGTAGGCAACGTATGTAGACACCTGAGTATTGGTCTGTTTTCCCTGGTTTGCGCCCTTTAGTCCAAAACAAGTTCAATCTAAATCAGGGGTGTCAAACTCAATTTCATCGCAGGCCACATTAGCATTATGGTTGCACTCAAAGGGCCGGTTGTAACTATATAAATATACATATATAATATATATATAAAATAATGTATTATATTACATTATTGCCTCTGAATTGGATTATTATCGGATAGGGTAATAACTTAGTAATTAACTACGCCTGAAAGAAGAAGTCCAGGGCAAATAATTGCAAGTCTCTTCTTGTGTCTTGTGCGCATGTCACAAAACGAGATGCATTGTGGGACATGTAGTTTATGGGCAACCTGCTTCTATAAAGTGGCATGTAACCGTATAATAAACGTATTATATTCTTTGCAAGCTCTTGCGGGCCACATAAAATGAAGTCGCGGGCTGGATTTGGCCCCCGGGCCTTGAGTTTGACACCCCTGATCTAAATGCTTCCACATACAAAGAGATATCTTCTATTGGACAATAATGTTTCTTTGTGGTTGTGTTCATCCCTTTTCTGTGTCAACATGACAAAGCCAGCTCCAAGAAGACAAGTTTTTTCCCAGTTTAGTGTGAAAGAACTTGACCTTAACCCTAACCAAAACCTTTGTAATGAATTCGGGCTACATTTGAATCACTGATTGTACCGCTGAGTGGCGGTTTGGATCCCAGGCTCTGATGGAAACACCGGTCTCATTGTGTCTGTGGGAACGGCCGCTCGTCACAGTGGGAATACATCACCTGAGGAATGTTTGATCTGCTATCTTGTCATTGGGTTTCAGTCGCCCATTCTTTGTCTTTCAATCAAAAGCCAGCCTTGACATATCCAATGACTTTTTTTTATGTGGGACAAGCATTGAGAGCTGCAATGGAAACCTGTCTCTTTATTTCCCAAAGTGATGGCTCATGTTTCACATAAAACATAAAGGACTTTCATATGTCTGTGTTGTCCCATCTTTGAATGGCTTTATGTAACGGGGCTGTTTTTGCTGTTCAACATTTTAATGATGTAAAGGCTGCTAAAATTAGCTCCAAAATATAATCGTATTTTACAAGACATCACTTGATTAAAAAGTGATTACATCTCGACCCGCTTTGCTAAAGGAAGCAGAGTCAGGCCTACACCCAGTTATGGACAATGAGCTTCCTTTCAAATCAAGGCTGCATCCATCCTGTTTGTGATGTACAGTACGTGTGTTCTTCTATACATCTATTCATGCTATGAGGTGTTTAGTGTTAAACTAACTTTAGCCACATTAAGTTTCAAAGACAGTAGTGTACTAAAAGATTCCTACATTGCATGATTTTATCAGCAGATTTAACAATAGGGAAGTAGAAGAGCTCACTCAGTAGAATGCAGATCTATTGCAGGTGTGTCACGTTCTCCCCTCCTAAACAAAGAAGAGTTGAATGTCACTCATTTGCCCCTCCCAGCTTCATAGCAGTCAAAACGGAGGCCAAGATAACTAAACCAAAAATGTGTTTGTCTTGTATCGTCCCTTACTCGGATGGTATGATAGCCAATCAGGTACCGGATTAATCTGCAGATACTCCTGTTCAAACATTTCTAAATAGGCCTGCAACAAGCTGGGTATGGCTTGTTGTTAGCCTTTTACAAATGAAATCATTCATTTGAGGCCCCTGATAACAGGTTGATAAAGAGTTGGCTGTCAATGATAGTATAAAAAAGTCGTAATTTTTATAAATTGTGAATCACAAAAATCAGGAGAGGTCCTTTCTGTCATTAATGATCAGAAATACATTTTAGGCTGATATATCCAGGCAATATATTTACATTATATCGATATCGGCATATGAGACGGTACTCAAGATGGCGCAGACAAATCAACTTCCGGTGATACAGAGGAGCGAGGAGCGAGGAAATGAAAATAATCGACTTGAGAAGGACCCTTAGTCTCATTGAGCAGGTGGCACCAAGTATGGCGGCCTCTGTATGAATGTTTATGGATGGGTGAATGATGAGTTGTAAATGTAAAAGTGCTTTGAGAGGTCCTAAAGACCAGAAATGTGCTTCATAAATGCAGTCCATTTACCCTTTGATTACCCACCTAGGCACAATGTCCACGTAACTTGGATTTTTTTATAAGAAATATCATTGTGTTAATGTTTTGTGAAAGCAACAGTCAAGCAATATTCAACCATACCATGTTGTTGCAACATCAATATTGGGATATTTGTTGTGATTCTTTTATGTTCCCCATTTCGGCAACATTATCTGTGGTCAGATACACACACACACGCACACACACACACACACACACAGTACGAACTCGCGCACATGATCGAACACATTATCTCAACACAGGCTAATGCTTGGCAGCTCTAAAAATAAAATAACTCGTCTTTTAGTTGTAGCATTTATGACGCATTTTAGTTTTGTGAACCCCTTGGAACTAGAACTCATTTAAAGCCGTTAGAGTCACCAAATAGAGCAAAGTTGTGTATAACAAGCAAAAAGAAGCATTTTGCATCAAGAAAATGTTCCTCTGCTTACTGAGGATTCCCCTGGATGCACTGGAGTATTTTGAGTAAAGATTATAACTGTGAAGAGGAAGCACCAGTCTGAGAATGAGTCCCAGCCAAACGTTGTGAGTCAGTTCAGAGCGAGTCTCTGAGTCGCTGAGTCTCTCCACAGCGGCTGAACACAGGCTGTGGAAATGGGTTTCTGGCTCTGTGCCACCTCCAGCACTTTCACTCACATGATGGTTTCCATTTTTAGACGGCCGGCTCTGCGTGTGTGTTCATCCGTGGCGGTATCCACACTTACGTAACCTGCACTTTGTGTTTAAGCTGTTCAGTGATCACATGTCCTGTGTGGCTGAATGAAATGTCAGAGATCAGTCCAACTGAATGAAGAGGAATTTCAGTCAGTTTTTGTTTGTTGTCGTTAGATGTCAAATGAAATGTATCAAATGCAGCATAATCTGCTACAAAATTTGATGCATACATTTTGGTTTGAAACTATTGATTTTTTTTCATTATCGATTAATGAAAATATTAAACATTTTGAAAAAATAGTCAAATAAATATCCATTCCAGTTTAGAATATTCCAGGGTGATGACTTTAAACGTCTTGTTATGTCTTTTTTTTGGGTCAGTTTTGCTGATATATAATATAAAAATATATATACAAAGAAAGATACGTACCTCAAATGTGTATTTAAGTACTGTAGGGTGTACTTGATCAGGATCCACTGATATTGATGATATTGACGGTTGATCATTTGAAGAATCGATGGCCAACCCCTGCTGTTTAAATTAAAATGTGTACATACTGTGACAATTCCCATCATCCCATGATTGATAACCTGCCACTCAAAAAGATACTGTATTTGATTATCATGTTTTAGTTTTTTTTTTCTGGGTCAGAGCCTATTTAGGATAACAAAATATAAATAATAATGGATGCAGCCACATGCCGTGCCTCCCGTGGCTCTCACCGACCCATTTCTGTCTAGGCCTGATTGTAATGGCCTCTCCTCCTCTGTGTGCCCTCAGCTGTCAGGAGGCGCAGGAGGAGCTGCTGGAGTTTCAGGAGGGGAGCCGGGAGCTGGAGGCCGAGCTGGAGGCACAGCTGGGCCAGGCCGAGCACCGCATGAAGGACCTGCAGTCGGAGAACCACAGACTCAAGAGTGAGGTGGACTCGCTCAAGGTAACTGCAGGAGGAAGAGGATGTGGGAATGTGTTTCTAATATGTCCATCTGATCTGAACTCAGCTGTAAAGTGTTGGTTTGATACAGCTAAGTTTGATATTTATATGCATACAAATATAAACATGTTCAGTCAGTTTTATACTTCCAGTTTAGAATGATTGGATAATATAATATAATACAGTATATAAAGTATACAATGCTAACTGACATAACAAACATATTAAAGATGACTCATTGCAAGCGTTTCCAATGGTATGACATTATATAAACTTCTTCTCTCAAGAGGGCACTGTCTAATGTTTTTATATTTGATTTAGCTAAGATTAGATATTTACCTACCTAAGACAAATGTTAAGCATTAAGAAAATGAGCTAGCTAGTGTGTTTGCAAAAGTCAGTCAATGTTAGCTTTAAGATTTGACACAGATTAACTAACGTTAGCAAGATCCAGCCAAACCTGTATTTAAATATAATATTTAAATGAGGATTTGATATATCTAATAATTTTTGCAACTTTTGGAGCTAGGACTAGTTCTGTTCATTGTACAAGAGATACGTTGGTTCATTTGAAAGAGGAATATTGAGAGGTCCCTTTGTCCTCAATAAACCAAAAATGTGTTTACATTTAATTGACTAAACTATTAATTGTTTTATTTGAAAAAGCAGTACTGGTCTTTAATCATTTTAATATATCTTTTTTATTCTCCAAAAACCCATGATCATCTCCCCAGAGAAAGCGAAGATATGCTTCCTGTCTTGAAAGCAATATTTGTACAAATATCTCTCGATGTACTGTAAGCTCTGAATCAAGAACAAATTGCATATCTCCATGTATTCCCTTGACATGAATATTTGATGTTTTTTTTATTCCTTATATCACCACCCGTCCTTGAGTGCAGTCTCTTGGGAGGACACGTAAAGTCCCTCTGTAACAGCTGCTGCTCCCCAGGATGCACTCAGCACTTATTTGGTGTTTTTTTTTGAGCACCTGCAGCTTTGCCATTATGGTTGTACTGTATGTAAAAGGTCATGGGAAATGTGTAGATCAAACCTTGTCCAACGCACAACAAAAAAAGTGTGTATAATGATAGAATTTGTGTGTGTCTCTGCTTGTCGGAGGCCTAACTCCAACTCCTTTTTTTGCCTCAGTGGAATCCTGGAGTTGATTATAGTCTGTGAGTCCATGTGCAATCTAAATGTTAATCTCACCCCAGGAAGTGCTGCTACACCCGTTTTTTTTCTTATTTCAGTACTTACCCACCAACACCTGCTCTGTCCTAAGCTGGCTGCACACTGTTTGTCTCATACATAATGCATCAGGTTGTGTCTGAGTCTCGCTCCATAATTACAGGAAGGCGGGATGCCCATTTGTGTGTCCATGTTTCCAGCTGGGATGAGATGTTTGTGAGGTGTCAGGTTCCACACATCAGGTGGATCGTTTGCTTTGTCTGTATTTCCAACAACATCAATTGCTTTTTGTGAATATGTTTTTGATTTTCATGATACTATTGGCTCAAACGGTTTCACCCACTGATGCAGTCTTCCGTACAAACACCATTTCAGAAAAAAGATGAGCTTTGAGAAAAGGCAACATTTTAGAAATTGTGTTGTAAAATGATGTTGTGTTCATTATACATTTCATCCATTGTCTGCTGTTTTGATTAAGAATCTACGGTGGCATAACGGTGAAAACACAACATAATTAGTGAAACTGTAAGAAATCACAATACTATTTCACAAAAAGCAGGAAACTCAATATTCGGAAAGGGAATTCACAAAAAGAAATTATCATTTTTAAGAAAACACAACATAGGAAAATATAATCTTATAAAAACAGTATTTTGCAAAATAATTAAAATCTAGAAAACCATTTTATTCCAAAAACAACACTGGAGAATTGTTGTTTTGAATGTTGTGGGTTAAAACAAATGTGTTGCTCTTATCTTGCTTGTGTTTCGCACCTCAAGGTCCCCGTACAAAGTCACATCACAGCACACGACGTGTTCTTAATGTTACTTGTGTAACTGGCATGTGCTGAATGAGACTCTGGAGTAAAAAGACTCCTGTGTGGCTGCAGTTCAAGCAGCAGATGTAGGTCAGACACAAACGGGCCCGGCGGTATTTATTGAGCTGATTGTCTCGGAGCTGGTAGATATTTAGGTCACACTCCACATCCGCTGCCTAACTGGGGAAATGAAGGGGAGCACTGAAAAACGTATGAAGGCATGTCGGTGGTGTGTGTCTGTAGCTGTTCAATCACGTCTCCTGCCCGACGTGTCCCAGATTGAACACATGCGATCAATAATGTGCTGTCTGTCTTCATCCTCTTCTCTTCCTCCTCTTCTTCAGGAGAGGTTTGAGCAGCAGTACTCTCAGAGCTACAAGCAGATCTCCATGCTGGAGGACGACCTCGGCCAGACACGCAGCATCAAAGATCAGCTCCACAAATACGTCCGGGAGCTGGAGCAGTCCAACGATGACCTGGAGAGAGCCAAAAGGTGTGAAAGGGCTCACATTTGAAAAAAAAAAAAAAATCGCTTCTTTATTTGACGATATCATTTCTCTGTTAAGCATTTGAGTCCTGAGTTACATTTGATTCTTGTCACCAGATGAAGATGTGTTTCTTTATTATGAGCGCAATGCACCATAGACAAGATGTATTTGTATATCATTGAATACAACTTAATGTATTCATCTATATGACACGGATACTACTTCCAGTTGATTTTATATTTAAATCAAATGTAAACAATGTGTATAGGACTTCTAGCCAATGCTAATTTGCGGTTAGGCTGTAAAGGGATAAAACACATAATACAATTAGTTCAAACTGAACCACGGCAAACAGTCATTGAAACACCAATGAGCGATATATTGAGAACAAGATAGAAAACACACATATAAAAGCTTTTTTATGGATCACTAAATAAGATTTATTTTTGTATTATAAGGATGATACAGGATTTACAATATTGCATCCAAAATGTTTAAATATGTTTTTTCATCGTCAAATCAGTTTCTTTGTGATCCCCGTTTAATCTGGAAACAGTTGAATCTATATGCAGTCTTTGTTACAATGAACATATGGGTCGAATACGAACCCCCGTGGGGAATCCTCACAGGGATTAATAAATCTTATCTTATCTTAAATTCAATTACTTGCTTTCCTTGAATTTAATTAAATCAATGCTGCACATATTGATCTCTTATTCATACTTGAATAATGATTCGTGAGTATTACAGACATACAGAAAGGAGCCCCCGTGAGGATATTGAATTCATAAAATGTTTTTTTTCCCCCTCCTTCCTCAGAGCTACCATCGTGTCTCTGGAGAACTTCGAGCAGCGTATGAACCTCGCGATCGAGAGGAACGCCTTCCTGGAGAGCGAGCTGGATGAGAAGGAGTCTCTTCTTTTCTCTGTGCAAAGATTTAAGGATGAAGCCAGAGGTGATTATTGACTAGCTTTTACTAATGAGCCACGCTGTCAATCACACGACATTAACGTACTGCTGCTCCCCTCCAACCATTTCAAATATCTGCTTTCCCTCATTCTAAGTCTGAAGGGCGGAAGAGCTACAAAATATTCCTTTTTATTTTTGAATTTCTTGGTAGATTTGCGGCAGGAGCTGGCTGTACGAGAGAGGAACACAGATGTGAGCAGGATGTCCGCCCTGAGTTCCCCCACAGAGGAGAAGATGGACACGGCTGTCCAGCCCTCCCTCTCTCTGCCTGCAACCCCAATGGATAAAGGTCTGGACAACGCCTTCGCCAACCCCGCAGGTAGAAGCAGCCCACTTCCCTTGAATGCATCTCATCATGAAGATGGAGATGCACTTTTATTTATTTGTCATACGCTTCATTTATTTGTTTTTTATGAAAAATAAAGAAGTGCATCTGGTCTCTGAGGGGGAAGACATTATCTTATCTAAATTTGTTTCTATTTTATTCATTTATTTCAATCTTTCCTTGTTTTATTTTAATGCAATTTATTAGTTTTAATCTGTGTTTTAACTTATTTTGAAGGGGGAAGGTTAATCACTTAAAAAAAATCAGTAACAAAATATATGTATCCGTTTGTAGACAATAATACATCAAAGTGGAAGGTTAAGAAGGGTTAATATGTGTCATCTTCACACTTGCTTTCCTCAGGATGTCTGGTATCTTGTATAAGATCATATTCATGTCTATCCTCTGAGCTGCTATGATCATCCAGTTATTCTGTGGTTTCAGTTCAGTGTTAGTGACGTTATCAGAGACATTCTGTTAAAGCCACAGTACACTACCAGCTCAGCTGCAAACAGCACAATGACACAGCTGGTGGACACAGTTGAGCATTTAGCAGTTATAGCTACATTCATAATGAACTCGAGTGCCTTTTTTAAAATTGAATTGTTATATGCCACACCCTTTTTATGGATGAATGCATATTTTTTCCTCTTTAATTATTCATGTATGAATATTGGGACACTTTAACAATTGATGGTACTTTATATAAATATGAAAAACAAATGAAAACACTTTTTGGATACTCTCCTGATGAACAATGCCCTCTTTTGACATGATATTTGGTAATACAGTAAGATGCAGTGCACCTCAGTATTATTGTTATTTTAAAAAGAGGACTACATTGAAAACATATAGTAAAACATGACCTGTGCACTGATTATTATTTCCAACACAAAATAAAGATTCATCCATACAGTAATTGTTTTACTACAGAGTAAACACCTCCATGTTTTTATAGGCACTAGTAATTAAGTGAATAATATGTTTATTTAACTTTCCTTCTTTACAGGTCTATCAAACGGCTTTGGCAGCAACACTCCGTTGACTCCTTCTGCCAGAATATCAGCCCTCAACATCGTCAGTGATTTACTGCGGAAAGTCGGGGTGAGTCCGTCCTCCAGACCTTTTTCAGGTTTCCCTTTCTCTAGAAAGTCCCCATCTTTCCTTCATCTCTTATTTATTTGAATGTCTCCTCTCCACCTCAGGCTCTGGAGTCGAAGCTGGCCGCCTGCAGGAACTTTGCCAAGGACCAGAAAGCGAGGAAGGCGTACACTCTGGACAACGGCAACGTGCTCAACGCAAACACGGCTAACTACTCCCAATCACTCCACACGTCGTATTTTGACAAAGCGTGAGTGAAACCAAAATGTATCAGCTACCTGTTGTATCTCTTTAAATCCAGACAGGGATGATTATAGACAAGAATATTGCAATGTACAGTAATGTCAAGATCTAATTCCAGTCAGATGAGTTTAAAGGATGCATTACGAGTGTTATATGGTAAAAAGAAGATGGGGACATTTAAGCAGTACATGTATTCAAGTCCTCTACTTGAGTGCACATTCAAGGTTATTTTCTTGAGTATTTTCAATATGTGCAAACATCTACTTTAATTTCGCCTCATTAATTGAAAGCTTTAGTTACTTTAAAAAAAAAAAATCACTACTATGAGTATTTTAGCCGTTTTGCACAAGTACTTTTCTCAAGTAAAGCATCAGAATACTTCTTCCACCATTGGTGAGAGGTCATGTGATATGTATTGTGTCTGGTGGATGACTAAGGAGGAGAGTGTGTTTCTTCCCAGCAGGACAGAGAAGGTCACATTCCCCTCATTGATTCTGGGTAATGACGGCTCCTCCTGCTCCCTGAGTGTCGGGGTGCACTAACGCATGCTGCTGCTGCTGGTTATAACACACCTCTTTCTCCATGTAGAGCTCATAGACATTAACCATGACTGGGGCTAGAAGATGACTCCCCAGACACTAACTTTGTGATTGTGGTGGTGGTGAAATGTAATGGTGCTGGAATATTTCTAATGTCTCTAACTCTAAGCTGACTGAATAGATCTCTTTCCTACTAGTGTGAGTTGTAGTTTGTTTTGATCCTACATATAACCATTTGTTATTATCAAAGAGAGTTTTAAACCAAACAGAGTCCTTTTAGTTTTCTACGTTTGATTATACCTAATGATAAAAGCAGTTTAATTGTAATTATAAGACAGTAGGATAGTCAATATTGCTGGCCGTTGCTTTATTTTATATCATAAGATTTTATTTTTTTTCAAATATGGGTACGTCTGGTGACGGCTGGATTTGAATCATTTAAAAAAAGGCGTTTGTCACATGAAGTCTTCTTTGAGCGAAATGCTAAAATACTCACAATGACAATGCTAACATGCTGATGTGTATGCATGCTGAGATTTAAGCACAGAGTGTGGAGTGCTGATGTGTACGTTTTGCAGGTATAAAGTCATAAATCAAAGTATTGAATCGGAAAAAATAGCGACTTTCACTCCAAACCAAAATTGTACCTCATAGCATGCTGGAGGAGAAGTCGAGGAATCACCTACAGTAAGTCAGTAGGATCCATCCTTTGGGACCCATCAATATTTTAAGTTTTACACCAATACATCCAAAAGTTGGTATATTTAGGTCACGACAACATTTTGTGGACTGACAAGGCAGTTAGTGTGGCTAAAAAAGGCTTAGTACCAAAACAAAAGAATCTATTCACTGTTTTTATTAACAAACAGGATGAAATAGTGCATTTGTTGGGGACAGCAACGGATTAATCCACCGTGGGGAATATGACACAGAGGAAGAATATACATTTAGTTCAATCTAAATATTCCTTAAAACTTAATCAGATGTTTTGTGCACTTTGTATGCTGCTTGTGTCTGCAGTGTGTTGTTGTGTGAGGCGGGTAGTGAGAGCAGAGGCTGGCAGCGTAATGATGTGACTGTCTCTGCTGTGTGAGAGAGAACTACAGAGGCAGAGTCTGCATATTGAGATACACAACAAGGTCACTGTCCTTCTGCTATCAGAGCAGGGCGTTTGATATGTACACCACTAACCTTCAGGAAGGTCAGGAGATGCCTCTCGTCTTACTGATTGTAATAGAGGGAAGTATAATTAGAATACCTTTTTGATCAATGACCAAAGTGTTCATGTATTCATTGATCAGGTATTTCATGATCTAAAATATAGAACTTCTCAAACTTTTAGACAATGTTTTTTTAACACTGATGTATATAGAAGTTTGGCATACTTTGAATAATCCTAAAAAAGAAAATAAAGCTTTTAACTTCGTGAAACTAGGGTATTAAAGTGTAAAATTGCCTTGGTATTCAGAAACTCTTAGTAGTTCAAACCAGGCCTATACATGTAGCTTGCCAATTTTCTTTATTTACATTTTATTAGGTCGTTCATTCCAGCTCTGAATGGTGCGTTCCAGAGTCATGACTCAGGCCTAAAGCAAACAAAGGGATTCTGGTCATAGTTGGACTGTGAGCGACAAAAGAAACCAGTGTAACCGGTCAGATAGGATAACGCTGCAGCTTCCTTCCCACTTTCTGCATTTGAGTTCCATTTTTAGCTTCAGACACATAACTTTGTTTGAAATGCGTCATCTCTGTCTACTAGTTGCAGGCTCCTCTGTGTATAAGATAGAGACATTAAGAAGGGATATATCCGACAATTTAAGCAGTTTTTTCTTTTATTTCCAATTTCTTTCCCTTTTTATTACGGGAGTTCAATTCTGCCAGGAAAATAAAATGTTACTGTCATTACCATCATCATAATACTAACTTAGTTTTCAATCATGATTCATATCATGAAATCATATCCATTCAAAGAAACATAAAACAAAGTCAAATGCAATCCCGTCACTTTTTCAAAAATGCCTCATGATGTTACATTCACATAAATAAAATAAGATGCATTTGTGAAATGTATTAAAACATTATTTTTAATCAAAGTTTAGGTCTTGTTTTTTATTTTAGACATAAGTTATGTATCTATCTCTAGAAAGTATTTTATTTGTGTCATTCCTACATTTTCCTGGCAGAAATGGGCTTCCATAATGATCAGCTTGTTTAATCATGACTGCCTTAATGAAGTGGTATTCAATGAAATGTTATGGAGGCGTTGCCTAATACGTCATGTTAGTGTGACAGTGGCTGGTTAAGGTCCTTCCTGGTTTAATGTAACTCTTGTAACTGTTTGTGCAGCAGGTCGGTGAATGGGCTGAAGCCTGGTACCCTGACGGCCATCACCGCCCCCCCCGCTGCCTCGTCCCAGGGCTTAGTGCCTCTCGCTGTTTGAACCCAATGCATCGTCCTTCCAATTGAAAATCACATCTATGAGGACAAGGCCTCAGACAAATACTGTAAAACGTTATTGATGTACTGTTGTACCCCTCTCTGTTGTTCTGACCCGATACACTGTACTTATGGGTCGCTGTCTGTATATTCCATGTGTTACTGTATCTGCTGTTTGCTCACTGGCTTGTACAAAGATCTACTCTTCACCAATGTAAAGATTTACTAGGATCTCACCCTGAATTGCGAAATATGTGCACCATATCAGCCTAAAAGCATGGATTGATTACTGATCAGGCTTACCGGCCACAGGCCATAGGGTCAGGTTTCACGTGTTCGACCCAGGAAGAGACTCAAAATGACCACAAAGAAACATGAGGGGACTACAACGAGACACCAAACGACTACAACGAGACACCAACAACTAAAAGACTCAAAACAACTACGAAGAGACACCAAACTATGAGCCTTAAAATGAGTCAAGACAACAAAATGATACCAAATAAATACACAAATATTTTAAATGACTACAAAGAGAAACCAAACAACTACAAGAGACACACATCTAAAACATTTACTAAGACAAACAAATCAACTTCAAAGACAGACAAATGATCGAAATAAAGACACTTAAAATGACTACATAGAGCAAACTTTAACTTCAGAGACATACAAAGTTACAAAGCAACTAAAATAGATACAGAAAAAAGCAACTACAAAGAAACACACTGATTTAAAAAACACACAAATCCACTACGGGCGTTCAAAAGTACTACAATGTACTACAAAGAGTGAACATGACTAAAATAACCGTATAACCAATAATAAAAGACACAGAGATGCAACTACTGAATAACACTTGCTAAACAAAGCGTCTGTGCCCTGGGGCTCGCTGTCTCACAATCCTCTGATTAAATATGCAATTAAAATGTGTTTTTTTTTTAAATAAATAAAGAATGCAACAGCTTTTTTCGGCCTTTAAACCTTTACGTATACAGTCTATGCTTTAAACTAGCAATAACTTCAATTAAGTCGTCAGTGACGTGCACTCACATCCACGTGCTGAAACCATGAAAGGAAAAGAACCAGTTATATGGGTTGCCACATGCGCAGATATCCTAAATAATCGTGTGCCACATGGCCAGTTCTGGCCTCACAGGTTCATGTTTTAAACATGATCTCTGTTGGGTCTGTGATTTTGGAATTCAACTGTTATCTTGTGACCCCTGTTTTATAGAATTTAAGTTTCAAGCATTTTGAAAAGAAGGGAAGGTGAGTCTGTGTCATTGTAGTGAGTCAAACACCATCTATCCTCTGAACTATGTGACATGATGTGTACAGTATGGGTCATATTGATCAATGTTTATCGACAGCCTTTAAGTGGTGCTGCTGTCGTGTTCAGACCAGTTAACCAGCATTCTTTTATTCTGTAGTCAGTTTTGATCATGTTGTAAAAGCTTTTGATTTAGAACACATTTTCAGTGCTGTACACAATGAGCAATTGAAGCACTTTGACTTTGTTTGAACTCACTTTTTATTCAAGTGCAATATTGCTTGTTTGTTAGTTATAGTTTGTAGGTTTTATTTATTTCAGATTTCTTTTACGGGCATGTTTTAATAAAAGGTACAATTCTGTAACATTTGTTACGTTTCAATCTTTTTTTGCTGTGGCGGAAATGAGCGCTACAATTATTGAACTGTTTTGGAAATGAATCCATCATTTTAGGTATTTTTTAAACAAATGTTTATATTATTCTCTGATTCCAGAGTCGCATATGATACTTTTTGAGGTATTTATGTCTTGTATAACCATTTATTAAAAATGTAGGCGTAAACTTTAAGTCGGACAAAACAATTAATTAAAAAACATCACTAGGGCTGTGGAGATTATTCCTTCATAATAAAACTTTGCAAATGAATTCATACTGTTCAATTAAAGAAACATTTTGGGTGTATTTCTTTTGCTTGTAGTATTGTATTTTTAGACTACTTTTAAATCAGCAGGCTCTAAAAATGTGCTTGCATTATGTATGCATCACATTAAAATTATTTAAATGTTAAATTAAATCATTAATGTAACATACAAAATTACTGCATAATGATGTTTACTGCAAATTATGAGACAGTCTAGCCAGATGTAAGGGTCCGTGTATGGCTTGTAGGTCTAATGGAACGAATGAAAACCTACAGGGTGCATTTAAAAATATAAAAACCATATGATAAATAGTTAAAGAACTACAACTTGAAAAAAACCAATATGCCCGTTAAATGGTAATCAACACTGCCCTCTGCTGGACAAACATTTACAGGTAAAAAACAGAGCTGTACTTGTCATATATTGGTCATTTAATTGTGAGTATTCATGTCTCAAAACAGACACAAAGCAGTACATTTCATGTGTGTGACTGAATCATCCAAGACTATTTCTGTGATCATGCACATGTGTCTCCAGTATAGATATCTTCAGGCTATGTACAGGAATACATGTAGAGTCTGAAGAGTTGTGTAGTACAACAGTGATAGTTCAGGCTGCAGTTCAGCTGATCCCTCCTCTCTTATTCTCTGCCACCTCTTCGATCTGCCTCATCCTCCTCTCCATGATCTCCCTCCTCTTGGCCTCGTTGCGATCTCGCTCCTGAGCCTTGAGCTCCTCCACATCCTCAAAGAACTTGTGCCTGCATGGGAAGAGGAGGAATCATATTTATTATATTGATTAATGATGGAGGAATAAAATATCGGACATAAATGAATAGTGGAAAGCATGTCTGTGTCCTTTAAAACTTTGCATTTCACTACTTTATTGTATTGTGCTATATTGATATCCGATTTAAACCATTTTTCAAGTAAACTCAAAATATGTAGGCTACTGGTTCCAGCTCCTCAAATGTAAGGAGGTGAGGTGTTTTTGTATATCATAGTAAACTGTAGGTGTGTATTGTGCAACACAAGTATTAGTCCTGCAGGAATTGTTTACAGAATAATCAATCAATCCAGAAAATATTTGGCAGATCAGTCGACATTTAAATGCATTATATTTGCTAAATAGGCAAACACAGTTGTCCATAACTGTCTAGTAAGTAGTGTTATTTGTATGTAGAGTAATGTACCTTGTTTGTAGCTGCTGAATGATGTATGCATGTTAGCTTTTCAATTTAAGAAGATGTTTGATAAGGGATTCATGGGAAAAACCAAAACCAAAACATGCACACAATGCAATGCATCATTAGTTACCTGTTGAAGAAAGCAGTGCCTAATCCCACAATAAGCGTCCCAAATAAAAAGGGTTTGGTCAGACGCTTAACCGCAGACAGCTGGTGATGCGTCATTATAGCTAAATTCGCAGTGAAGTGCCTACAGGCCGAAATGTAAGCAAAGTTTACCCTACATTTGCTTCACAGCTGACCTTTAGCTAACCACTCCATACACACCTCCTTGCTTGTCGTGCAGTTGATCACGTAACACGACTTCCGGTTCACATTGTTTATGCACCAATCAAATGTATTTTGCAAAACACGATGGCATGTATTTAACCACCAAAGACAAAATATGTTTGTTTTTTACTGCGTTTGGGTGGTTTTATTTAATATTTAAAAAATAATTATGGTTATTTAAACTTTTTTTTTTTAAGGGTTGAAGGTTTAGCCGGAAATACGTAGTTGTACGGACACATTTAACAGACGGACCACAGTGTTATCATGGCCAAACATTCAGAAGCCAGTGCATAAGGGCACGTTTGTGTTTCAGAAATAGTTTATTTATTATAGCTAGAGTTAATATAGTTAAGCTAATAAAATGTGGAAGAAAGATTCGTCCGAGGGCTCTGACCGGTTTGAATATTTACAAACTCTGGTCACTGAGTTTCAGGACACAGACAGTGAAGGTAGGTACACTTTTGTCATTACTCAATGCAGTATGTTTATTAGGTTCATTTGAGAATGTCTTGAAAATAGAAAATGTTTATGTTGAAAGCACAATCCGTCATGTAAACACCAGGGTAATCATTAGAAAACTGCTGTCAGTCTAGCACTGGAAAAGTACTATAACCTAAGTAAATCTAATCAAGTAGTTAGGTAACATTGTGAGTTACTTGTCTTGCATTGTACGTCCTCTATTCCCATTTGTTTTCCTTTGTATACCAAATGTCAGAGTCAAATGCTGCACTTGTTACTCCTGCTGTCCAGTTTGACAGTGCAACAGGATGGTCTGCATTGCATTACGATTTTGAGTAGTGGGAGGGGAGCAATAGAAAATGATTTGAGTCACCTGTTCAACTGTATTTCCCTGGATTGATGTGGGTTAAGTTCTGGGTGGGCTGTGTCTGATGTGCCATTCTTCTTCAGTTTTGTTCATGTTCAGCTGCAGACGGCACGTAAGCGCTTCGGTTATTGCCATGCAGTAGAAAGTTGATGGGAGTTTCAGAGGATTAGATGTATATGATGATGGATGAAGTGATGATACAGATTTGTGTAGAGTGTGTAAAAGAGAGGACAGAGGACACTGCCCTGAGGGGCTCCAGTTTTTGTGGTGACTGTTGATGATGTTGTATTTTATGAGCCAGTGTTTCTGAGGAAGATATGAACCCAGTGATCAGAAGTGATGTTGAGATGGTAAATGTAACCTTTATTTTAACAATGTATTGTCGGAAACGTTGAATTAACAGAGTCTTTGATTTACTACATTTAAATGAAGGATAAATCCTTCTTTTGTTTCCACAACCTAATTGTTTCCACTCAGTTTGAACTTGTTTAAAGCTTGATACCAATAAATACATTTCATTTCTGATGTGTTGTTTGAAGCAAAAACCTGGTGATTGTATTTAATGTACACACATAATGTTTTCATAATGTCATAATGTAATTCAAAAATGTTTTTGTTTTTCCTACTTATGACATCCTTCGTTTTACAGTTGAAAAATAAGGGTGTCACTGCTCTCTGGTGGACACAATCTGTAATGATGTGATTTTGAATACATGTTTGCATTTCTCTACTGTCTGCGTCTTCTTGTTACTTATCAGCTAATAGGTATGTGTAGGATAAACTGATCTTGACTGTAATGTATTAAATTAACGTGTTCTTTTGAACTATTATTTGCTTACATAACTTATTTCACATTTTCAGAGGCAAAGGAGCAGGTGCTGGCTAACCTTGCTAACTTTGCATACGACCCAAACAACATGGAGAATCTGAGGGAGCTGCAGGTGCCCGACCTCTTTTTGGACATGCTCACTGAGGAGAATGCCAATTTTGTGGAATTTGGGATGGGTGTGTACAAATGATCATCTCTCCTTGTTTTGGCATTGTGCATACACTGTTTCCTCACTTATCATCACTTTTCTCGTGTGTGCCATGTTCTCAGGGGGGCTGTGTAACCTGAGTATGGACCCTGAATGCCGAGACGTTATCCTGCAGAGCAACGGGATCAGTCTGGTCACAAATTGCCTGTCGAACCAGAGAGAGGAGACAGTCCTGTCAGCCATCACTACACTGATGAACCTCACTACGCCCTCGTCACGCGCTGAGATCACTGATCCAGCCATCCTGCAGTGCATGCTGCGTTTCTCGCTCTCAGAGAGCCCCCGCCTGCGCAGCCTGGCCGCTGTGTTCCTGCACGACTGCTGCAGTCAGGAGCAGGTGGCCCGGGCGGAGTACCAGATGCAGGGACAGCAGACTGCAGTCGGCATCCCGCTGCCCAAGGACTGAGACATCTGGGGTTTTCATGTCGGAGATTGATTAGTGAGAAGATACGTCTGCTCTCTATGAGAGTATAAGAAACATTTGACACTTTATGGCCTCACATATACACCTGCTGCAGGGATGTTCTCCCATTAAGACAAAAGAGCATCATTGATGATGTTGGGTGAGCAGGTCTGTCTCACAGTCAGTGTTGCAGTTCATCTTAAAGGTTCTGGATCGGGTCAAGGTCAGAGCTCTGTGCAGACTAGTCATGTTCCTCTACATCAAACTCGAAAAACATTTCTTTATGGGGCTGGCTTTGTGCAAGGAGTACATTGTCCAGTTCGAAAGGAAGGATAGGAACTGTGTTTAAGGGGATATTTCTGTTGACGAAAATATCAATGTATCCTTTATTCTCCATCAAATTGTTTTCATTCAAAGTTGAAGACTCCATATCTGTTGAAGCATTTTTCATATTTGTTTACCTAAACAAAAGCATTCCTCTGTTCAGTGTTAATGTGTTTTGCAGAATGAACAGTCTTTATTTTAAGAACCCCATTAGCATATGCTGCTGTAGCAGTGTAGTACGGTTTGGTCAAAGCTACATTGTTTCTGGATTACAGATCCTGTGCTGTGTGTGAACAGCTGATATATTCTGCTAGAACAGATAGCTAGCACACATTTAAGTGGAGTGCCTTTTTTTCCAAAAGTTACTGGATAGTTTTTGCTGGGCTGTTTTGTGAGAGATGAATACAGTTGATAGCTAATTGCCTAGAAACAGCATGTGAAGAATGTGACTAAATTGACTTGCATAAGGTTGTATACAAAGGGTTCAGAGAGACCACATCTCTTTTGTAATGCCAGATTCACTGACTAAGATCAATATCAGTACCTGTTTCCCCCAAAATGTACATTCCTTCTGCTCTGAAGTTATTTCCTAAGACCCAGGAAGGATGCTGGAGCATTATAGCCAACTAGTTGACTATTGAACTCTGTGCTCTCTGTAAGAATGTCATGTTCTATTACATAAAATTCCAACCCAAAAATATGTTAAATGAAAAGTGTTAAATAAACCAAGAGCCACGAGAACTGTTTGTTTTTCTTCTGGGCTCTTAAGAGCTATTTCTGGGCCGAGTCCTTCAGGTCTAGACAGACGAGGACATCCGATCCTGCTGCCCAGCGTCAGTTGGACTGCACATGTAGCCCGGGCAGACTCCAGAGGAAATTCTTTAGTGTGTGTGTGTGTGTGTGTGTGTGTGTGTGTGTGTCTCAATGGCACTCCAAGGGCTTACGAGTTGAGCACCTGCCACAGAGATCAATAAAATACCTTAATTCTTCCCGTAAAAAGAGAAACACCCACGTCTTGTTCTAATAATGTGGTACAAAGTTTATTTCAAGCTGATAAAAATATTTGAATAGCTTTTTGCAGGATAAAAAGGAGCTGTCGGGAACTCAGTGGCTCAACATCTACAAAAATGTCTGCACGGATATTCAGTGTACCTATATGTTACAAAGGGTATTGTTAAAGAGTCATTACTTGATATTGTATATATTGTAAACAAATCATATTAAAATGTAGTTTTTTTGCATATTTTCGACGTACGACGTACCATGCCGAAGGTTGCATATTTTTTACAAACTATACTATATCGTTTTTTTTTTTCTTTTCGAAATACTATGTTGAATTTTCCATCGTTTCGGCATAGTATAGTATGTTGAAAGTATGCCAAATTCGGTTTTTTGCATAGTTTGTAGTACATAGACATACTTTACTATGTCGTTTTTTTCTAAATGATGTCGTCTTTTCATATTTTCGACATGTCGTTTTTTATATTTTCGACATAGTATACTATGTTGTTCTTTTGCATATTTTTGACATGTATAAAAAAAACATTGTATATTATGTCAACATTTTAGAAAAAACATCATAGTATAGTATTCTTTTAAGTCCGAAAAATGGCATCGTATAATATGTCAATGTGTGAACAAATGTGAGAAAAAAAGTAATGATAAAGCATGTAGAGAAATATGCAAAAAAGTTATAGTAAAGTATTTTTTTAAAAGAAAAGAAAATTGAATAGGATACTGTCAAAAAAAAGTCCTAATATTGTATGTCAAAAATTATGAAAAAACAGTCACATTATAGAATGTTAAGTAAATCATCATAGCCTATATGTCAAAACATTTGAGAAAAGTCATAGTATTGTATATCAAAAAATATAAAAAACGGCACAGTATAGAATGTAAACAAGTTGATAGTATGTCGAGAAAAAGCATTGTTTGTATATATTTCAAAAGTCATAAAGTGTCATTGTCAAAATTCTAAAAAAGTATTGAACAATGCGTCATAAAGAGTCACGATAGTTATTCATAAAGAGTTCATTTTTACAGTTATTGAAGGCCAAAACATTTTTACAAAAAGGCCTTGTATGATATGTAACAACATCTAGTCATAAACAAGTCATATTCTACTATATCAAAAACAAGTGCTTCATAAAAACATCAAAAAAAGCATTGAAAAAAATGTACACTATAATTTGGTCATGGTATAAAGTAAGTTAAAAAAGTGTATTAATAATTCCAAAGTCTTAAGAAGTGAGCACCCGCCACAGCGATCAATAAAATATCTGTATTCTGCCTGTAAAAAGAGAAACACCCACACCTTATTTTAATACCATGGTACAACGTTTATTTCAAGATCATGTACAAATATTTTAATAGCTTTTTGCAGCATAAAAAAAGAACAACACTACAACCAGTTCAGCAGTGGTATTCAGTATGCTAATATGTTCACATTTCCGGTCTTTTTCTATATTTTACATATTATTAACAAATCCCATGATGTGTCCATCAACCCCAAACACATTGGGTCCTAGTGAAGATATAAAAGTAAAAAACTGGTCACAATTAACTCTGTAACTTCCTCAAAGATTTGGGCACTAAGTCTTTATTCAAATATAATGCTAAACAGTTAGAAATAGTGCATTTGTTGGGACTACTTTCAGCATTGGATTCATCCATATTTGGTGCTCCTGTATTTGTGTATTGAGATAAAGAACAATATGTGTGTGTTCGGGGTCATTCATGGGATTGTTCAGATGTTCTGATGGTTGGGTATGTTTGTGGGACATGATATAAAGTAAATGAATTTACACAGGAGTTACATGAACAGTTCACTTGTCCTTCTTCAGCCCGAGCTGCTGCTCCGCCTCCTCTCTCAGTAAAAGCTTCTGGATCTGAAAGAAGAGTTTGCTGTGAGTTGTACTGAAGGAGAAGAGAGTGAATGGACCTTACCATTTAAACATTGTAAAATAATGAATAATAAAAACTGTTCCAAAAGTATCCGCCTTCAGGGATGGGACAATTAACACTGTAGATGCAAATCTACAGAAAATCATTTGCTTTATTTTCATTATCGATTATAGACAAGCTGGTCTAATTCGTCCAAAGGTGACAACATCGGCCTCTAAACACATCACAAATAATATGTTTTTAATGAGTGGCAGAATTGATGGTAAGCAGATTCTGTTGGAAAATATTGGCCGATAAACGAAATAATTAAAGTAGAATTTAGTTGCAGCACTAATGTCTAAATAGTTATCATTTTAATAAACAGTATTTAATTTCATCTTACTGTACACTATTTATATTTACATTCTGTTGTTGTATATATCATATTACATTTACATGTATATTATATTCTTGCACTATTTGTTTTATTAGTATTTTTGTATTTGATCATATAACTCAGTTGCATTGTTGGAGGAGCTCGGGTCAGAAGATTTTCTACGCGGTAGTTTTGTGCATATGACATTAAAACCTTTGAATCAAAGAGCAGGAAGTCTTTTTGATCATGATAATGAATGATGAGATATGATAAACAGAATATTTGGATTGATGGGATGATGAGCCTCAAGTATTTATCCCACATCAGCATCATCAGTTTTCTCTGATTTACATAAAATCTCAATGTATTTTATAACATTACATGATGTTAGAAAATGGCTTTAGTACTCTACTGTAGCTGACGTCTCAAAATGAGCTGTGTTGTCTTGTAATTGCTAATTGATTCAATCTTCTTATCTAACTCTCAGTGACAGCAAATCATTTTGTTCAAATGCTTTCGAGAGGTGGGATTCACATTTTCTGAGACATTAAGGTGTCACTTATTTATGGGACAAACTATTCTGCAGACCAGTGTTGACGATTTGTAGCCAGGACACTTTGGAAGCACTGTTAATACCGAGTGGATTCTCCAAAAAGTGACTTTAGGCGGAGGGCTGGTTTGATCTGATACGCTGCTTTGGGACGGGGTCCGCGCCCCTCTGGGTAGATGTAACAGAGCGCTGTGCGTGCAGACCACCTAATAGCTCCCCTTCCCTCCTGTCTGAGGGCGCTCAGGGCAGCCTGTTCAAACACCATGAAGTGAATTATTTCTAACTGCATCCCATGAGAGAAACACAAGAACCTGAGGCCAGGTCTTGTGTTGGACTTAATTTATCACAGACTATAATATATCTGGAAATATAAACCTTGTTTGAAATTGTCATTTATACATTTCTGGAATGTATGAGCTCTTACCTTTCCAGTGATGGTGAGCGGGTAGCTAGTCACAAAAAGTACGTAGCGGGGAATCTTGAAGTGTGCAATCTATAGGGAGAAGATGGAGAGAGTTGTTCAACATTTTTGGGAGGAAGAAATATCTTTAACTCTTGTGCCTCACTATAAAAAAGTTGCTCTAATATCCTTAAAGGATATGTCCCCTTCCTGAAACTGCTATAACATTATATATATTAATAATATTGTTCACTTTCGCAGGGTCAAATCTTTTCACTGTCTTCAGTCATCATGATAACTACTTAGTATTCCTTGATTTTCACAATTTTAACCCTTTAAATGTTAGTTTGTAAACAAAACTGTTACTTTCTGTAAAATAAATAAACACTTTCTCTCTCTACTGTATATATATATATTCTTTTTGGGAAACTTTCTCCACACTCTGGGATATGTCAATGAATATAACACACCATTTGCCTGATGTGTATTTTCCACAGAGAGAAAAAAATAGAAATGACTCAATCTGGTGGAAAAATTGTAAAAACTGCAATGCTGAAGCCTGGAGAAAACATTGAAATCCCTTTGTAATACAATGCGGCTTTTATGCTTTAATGGCAGTGGGATCAGAAGTTCAATGGGGAATTTTCTGTCGCTAAGTATCCAGCTGTCTGTATAATCAGTACCTAGTTTATCCAAGACTCATTATAGGATGCTGAGGTTTAACTTCCAAAACAAAAGGAACAATCTAAAAGCCACACATGTCCAAAGTGAGGCACAAGGTTTAAATATGACATCTTATTATAAAACATGAGCACTGGGCCTCACCTGTCCTTTGCAGTAAGCTTTGATTTCCTCAGCAGTGCAGACCTCTCCGTCTATCAGTGTGATGCAAGCGCACACTTCTTCACCCAGCCGGGCATCCTCTACTCCAACCACCTGGGGAGGAAAACAAAAACAAATGTAGCTCTGCAGCAGCTAAAGAGAGAAGCATTGTTTCTGTTGCATCACAGAAACATTAAGATGTTTTCTTATCTATTTTATTTTTGCTTTTGGTTGGGCATTAAACTGCTGTAGTATGTTGTCTTGTGTTGCATTTTGCAAGTAGAAAATATAACACTTCTATTAGACTACATCTTTTATTTTTAATTTAACAGTACATAAGTAACAAAAAGGTCAAAACCCTTAATATTTCCTGATAAAAAAAAAAAAAACTTAAGAAAAGTTAATTATATATCCAAAATAGGGGGTTGATATTTCAATTACAACATTGTTTAAATGGTGTAGCAGTGGCGACACCACACCTCTCTGAGGGCCTAAGATATTCTACAAAATAATATTTAAAAACATTAAAAAATATATATTTTTTAAAATATATTTTTTGTTCGATTTTTCATTAGTTTTACCAAAATAACTTGATTTAATTGTATTTAAAATAACATTTCCAAAGAAAATTAATCCTTTGAATCTGCCTATTCAGTTTCTGTTTGAATGTGAAGGGTTAAATGAAAGAAGCTCGTCTCTGCGAGGTGAAGATAGGAGCTGTTGGACGTCCAGCTATGAACTCACAGAGGGCCAGCTATAGTAACTGAACGAGAGAGTAATGTCAAATGACAGTACAATTGACCAATCATATCTTCCCTCTAAATGGGTGGGTTTTATTATCGCAGACTTTAAGTTCCGCCCGCTGTGAAACTTTTTTTGTTTCCATAGCAACAACAACTTCCTGTCAACAGCGTAAACTCACCTTCAAAATAAAAGCATGCCAAATTACACTTAAGATATACAACTGCAACGAAAGTAACAAACACAATGCAATATCCTTTTCAATTTGAAAGAACACAAATTGGGTTATTTACAGGTGTTGTTTTGTGTGGTAGAGGGTCGCTTTCATTTATGCGTTTTGCACCCCGGGCCGTTGTTTTGATATTCTGCTGAAGTACACGCTGTGACGTAATAACTCTTTTTATTTATTTATTTTTTCGAGGGAAGGGGTGGGGGTCAGAGGGCCTAGGTATAAAAGTCACGGCTCACCACTGTGGTGTCGTATACAGTTTTTCCCATATTAATGCAAAAAACAGCCTCTAACATGAAATACTTGAACTGGACAAAAGTGTGAATTATTTTCTTTTCTTTAAATCTATTACTTTGTTTATGTCATGTTCTCTTCTCACCTGGGCCTCCTTGACTTTGGGGTGTGTGTGCAGGAACTGCTCGATCTCCGCAGGGTAAACGTTTTCTCCTCCTCTGATGATCAGGTCTTTGATCCGGCCCTCAATTTTACAGTAGCCGAACGCATCCAAGCTGCCGATATCTCTGCAGGGAACGTTCAAACATCAGCAACTGGACGACATAATTGTGATTTAAACATTTTTTAAATAAAAACAAGCTATACACTGACAGCTCCCTCTCACCCGGTCTTGTACCACCCGTCTTTAGAGATGCACTGGTCTGTTTTGGCCTGGTCCCCCCAGTACTCCAGCATCACGCAGTACCCTCGGATCATGAGCTCCCCCGTCTCCCCCAGCGGCATCATCTGGCCTGTGGTAGGGTTCACCACTTTAGCCTGTGGAGCATACCATTATATGTTAGTTATTTAATACACAAAGGAATTATGGTATGCCAATCCATGTGTAGTGACGCATATCATTTTTATATATGTACAGACACTCAGTTTCTACCTTTTTAGAAACAACTTTCTTTGCTTCCAGAACATCCTGAATAATTTGTGGCATTGATTTGAGCTTTAAATACTTCTTCTCGACTTTGTTACTCAAGATTTGTCAGCAGCAAATCTTTTGCTTTACACCGCATCTAGAGTCTTTGTCTAAGCTCTTGAGAATAATGAGTGAAAATAGAAGGGGTTCAGATATTTCTGAGTAACTCAAACATCAACTATCACTTAGACCACATTTTTTCCACAGTTCTGCTACATGACAAGTACTCAGAACTTTACACAAGTTAATCCAACAATATCAGTGTAGTGGTTACAAGTTAAGTCCTATGTAACATTTAAGACTTCACTTCAGTAAATGTACAAATGTTGTAACAAAATGTTCTTCAAATATGAAAGTACTTGTTGGGTGGTAAAGTCCCTTTTTAGAGAGTTTGTATTATAATAAGAAAATCAAATGATATTAATATTACAACTGAGGCTTTAACACAAACAGCTTTTGGATGTTACAGCTGACAGAGTACATTTGACCTACTTTAAGTAATGTTGGAGAGTTTGTCATATCTGTATAAATGTGTTAGATGTTTGTTGTTAAGATTTTAATCTATGAAGTAACTAAAGTTGTTGAACAATTGTATGAGTTAGACTCTTCTGAGATGTTGTGGAAAGAAGAGCATAATATGGAAAGCAAAAAACCTCAACAACCTTATTTGACTGGTACTGTAATAATGTATTTGTACATGATGTCTGACGTACCTCTAAGTGGTCGAGGATGCAGCCGACGGTCTCAGACTTCCTCTCCATGTTGTCTGTCGGGAACGCGCAGAACGTGACAGGGCTGTTCTCTGTGGTGCCGTATCCAATCTGTCAATCACACAAAATATAAACAATATTAATAACTTTGTTTACATGGCTCCTTTTATACACAAAACGCAGTTCAAACAGCTCAACAGTGATGCATTAAAACACAATAGCACACAAAGATATAATAAAAGATCCAATGGAAAGGCAGACAAATAAAAATAGTTCTTCCTTTAATTTCTAAAATGTCTTCAGTGCTTGCATATTTGATCATGTTGTACAGTACACGGTTTCAAAAATACATCATAAAGCCACGCAGGATCGATAAACAACCAAGTGTTTGGCATTTGTTCCTAAAGCACTACTCAAATGATTAATCGCCTTACAAAATGGTTACAGATATTTATTTTTGACCATCACCATATTTACTGAACTTCCTTACTTAAATATGACTGTTTTTGAGACTTCCTGTTGTCCTTTACATTGTTTAAAAAGGAAATGATTGAGCTTTTTCCAGAGAGATGTGTTGCTGTGCTCAGAAGCATTTTAGAAACGGAGAACTTTACTTCTGGGAGGAGATGATATTCCCATTAAAATGTTAGATTTGTTAAGTAAACTCTAGATTCCATGTATCCTGTGTGGGTCCATCCATCTTATAAATGCAGCACCTGAATCTGACCCGAGCAGCTTTCCAAAGTCCTGCTGCAATTGCTATAATTTAAGTTACTCAATCCTTTGAAACCTGTGATCACCTTAAAGGAATACTCCTTTAAAAGTATTGTTTTTATATAAACCAGTCCTGTGTTAGAATTCTTAAAGACAACTTGTCTCCACAGTGAGCAAAGAATCCAAAAACAAAGAGAGGTTTTGTTGAATTAAAGTAAATCAGGTCGGTTTAAAGGGGCCCTATTATGGTTTTGAGTTGTCCCTTTCCTTAGTGTGTAATATAGCTTTTAGTGCATGTAAATGGTCTGCAAAGGCTCAAATCCCTGTGCTCCCTCCAGGGGGAGTTTCTCTCCCACACACTCCCCCCTGCCTGAAACGCCTCCATTGGACTCCTTTGTTTACTTCAGTAACATAGTGACATCACTATGTGACACTCACGCTTCTATTGGCTAGCGCTCAAACACATTGTACATGTTAGGCTAAGAGGTTGACCAATCACAACAGAGCCGGCCAGCTAACCAATCAGAGCAGACTGGGCTCTGGTTTCAGACAGAGGGTGAAAAGAGGTGCAGCAGCACAGGCAGTATGAGAAACATAAAGAGATGTTGAACATTAAAGCATGGAGACATGTCACAGTAGAGACAATACATACTAATATGAACCTGATGATGAGCATACTAGGGCCCCTTTAACAAAAGAAAACTATATCAAAGCATCTGTTTTACATCAATGCGTAAGATTGTTATCAAAATGCAGATGTTTGGTAAGTAGTGAACAAATTATGGGATAAAGAAGACTTGGAATGTAGTGTACGAGTGTAACAGTTCCATAATGGATTTTTTTAAATATAATTTTGCTGCTATTAAAAGCGGACGCAATTGTTTTCAATGTTTTTTGATAATTCGCTCATCGTGAAGGAATGCGATAAATAATCTTCTTTTCCTCAAGAATTCAAGGTAACAAGGGGTGTGAGTAATTGATACAAACATAGTCATTTTGGGGGTGAAGTATTCCTTTAAGTACTCACAGGTTTGACTGAACGGACCATTACATAATACCGCACTCATTTCAAAAGAAATAATTCACAGAGGAATGTAAAGTGGCATCTAAAAACTTTCCTTTGTAAGTATCTTTCTGCAATTGTTAGGACCTGAAACAGCATCTCACTGCTGGCCAGGCATCTGGAGACTATTATGGGTTATAAAGCAGCTGCACAGGAGCGGCTCCTTTCCTGCCACCGCAGACTGAAAAACAATAGAGACGTCTGGCGCCGCACACATCGAGTCTGACCTGCCACGTTGTGAGACTTTCACCTGTAAACTAACACTAGAAGAGCAGTGTGGTCATGATCCTGGAATCTGGATACATTGAAAAATGAGTATTTACATTTATACAAATAATAAGTTAAATATAGCAAGGCTCTAACATTTTGAGCTATTTTTTATTATTCTGCGAGTAGCTTTTATAATTCAGACTTTTATGCATGAATAGAAATGGTGTTATTGAGGTAGCGTGCATGCTCTAAAGCCTCTTTGCAACGTATTCGAAAAGCAAGTAAAGGCATGTAAAAAACAAAACATGCATTTGTTCTTTAAATATTATTTTATTTTTGTTGAGATCAATTCATTTGAAAACATAATTCTTATGGGCTTTATGGAGACATGGTCTACAAAACGTTTTTGAGTAATATCCTCATTCTTTTAGCAAAGGTATGGCTAAGAGAAGAAAGAGATACATCTGCCTGTACCAATGTGTTCCCCGGGCGCTGTGCAGTAGCTGCCCACTAGTGGCTCCTAGTACTACACTCCTGGTACTAGGATGGGTTAAAAGCAGAGAACACATGTCACTGTGTGTGCTCTGCATGTGTGACCATTAAAAAGGGTTTCATCTCTCCCATTCTATATCTATAGAGCAGAACATCGTTTTTTTAAATCGTTTTTTAATATTCAGAGTTATTCTATATTGATAAATCTATATTTTTTGACAACTCTCGGACTAAGCATGTGTAATTCTCTCATCATTTATCAGTTTATCATGTGCATCCAGCAGAAAGTCAGTCCTTGTGAGTGAGCCTGTGTCCGTGTCGTCCTCCTGCTCATTCAGGGTTAAATTCTCACAGACACTTGACTTCCTCTTGCAAACCTCTCACTCCAACACTCTGGCAAGCCCTCCTGGTTTTTTTCCTCAAGTAAATGTTATAAATAGTGCTGTGTGCTCTGTTGACCGGCCATCCTCCTCTCAAAGTACATCGCCCACCTTCGCTCGGTCCCTCACCTTTTCTCTCCTTCTCTCTGTGTCTGATTCTCTCTCAACACAAACAGCTCTTCTTATTCAGAGATCTTCTATTGGAGACTTTGCACAGGACCATCAGCTTGTTCTTCTTCTGCTACATGACCGGAAAACATTCTTACTAAATCAGCGAGTTCGTCAGCATGGGTTGTGTGAGCTGGTTGCTGTTTGGGACCTCCATCCTGGTCCTGGGCCTCGCGGTGCAGGGAGCCCCGGGCCAGTGCCCAAACCTGTGCCACTGCCACGGGGACCTTCAGCACGTGATCTGTGACAGCGTGGGGCTGAAGAAGATCCCCCGGGTGTCTGAGGTCACCCGCCTGCTGAACCTGCAGAGGAACAGCCTGGGCAGCATCCCCACGGGGGCCTTCACCGACAGCAGGGGCCTCATCTCTCTGCACATGCAGCAATGCCAGCTGAGGGAGATCGGGTCCCAGGCCTTCAAGGGGCTGAAGAAGCTCGTCTACCTCTACCTGTCCAACAACCAGATCAGCAGCCTCAAGCCCGGCGCCTTCAATGACCTGACGGAGCTCACCTACCTCTACCTGGATGGGAATCAGATCAGCGACATTGCCAAGGGCGTCTTCTCCCCCATGATCAACCTCTTCATCCTGCAGCTGGACGACAACCGGCTCCGGGAGCTGCGGCCGGGGACCTTTACGGGGGCCAAAAACCTGCGCTGGCTGCACATGAGCGGGAACGAGCTGACCACGCTGCAGCCAGGCTCTCTGGACGAGGTGGAGAATCTGGCTATATTCCACCTGGAGAGGAACAGGCTGTCCACCTATCCCATCGCGGCGATGAGCAAACTGCGCGTGGTGGAGGAACTGACGCTGGGGAAGAACCCCATGAAGACCATCCCAGACATCGCCTTCCAGAGCTTTGGGCGCTACATGGAGAAGCTACACCTGGACAACATGGGGCTGGAGAAGGTCAGTCTGTGGTTTTACTGGGTATTTACTAGACTAGACTTTAAGGTGAGATACTGAGCCTGCTTTATAGATATATATTTTTTTCCTTAGATTGCATTGTATATTTAAACATAATAACTTTAAAAGTAATCATCTAGGGAAGTTTCATGGTGATACATTTTAAACGTTTAAAATCAGTTAATCTCATGAAAAGGTCTCGATGCTTTACTGTAGTGTGTGTTTGTCTTCATATTAGTTTATTTGTTTTGGTCTGGCAAACCAGTCTCCACCATATTCCATCAGCATATATACATGTATGGGTGCGCCAACGATCCACGCCCCCTTACCTGCAGCCAACAGCATCACACAGTGCCTACATGTGTGTGAATGGATGCTTCTACAGTATAGTTGGTTTATGTCATCCTGCTTCATCTCTATTTGGCTGGATAGATAGTCAGATCTATTTTGACTAGACAAACACTACACTATCGCTCATGAAATTCTGTTTCATGAAACACATGTTTTAAAGGGTATGATCACATAAAATTGTTGGTGTATAGTCATATAAATCGTTTGGTTTTATGTCTGAAGCTTTCTCCAACAACCTCCATTTTGCTGCTTTACTCTATTTAATAGGATTGAATATCTTTGGGTTTTACGCTGCTAAATGTCATATTTCAAAAATGTAACTTGAACAATCTTTTATATGCAAAAAGTATAATTGATTTAGAAAATGTTAAGAATAAATAATAAATAATAAAAAAAACTGCTAAATTTAGATAATAAAAAGATGTATAAGTAATAAAACAAAACAAGAATACCTAGCAAACATATGCATTAAATCAAACTCTCAATAAACAATACGTATTTTGCGGATAATTTGGGTGAACCGAACCTTTAACTTTTAATACGTAAGGCGGCTACAAGGCACTTCATAATTGTACTTCCATAAGACACTGAAGCTGGTGTCTTCCAAGATATCCAGGATCCATTTTATAGATCCATCTATAGAAAGGCAGTTAGCAAGTGCCAAGGCTGTTTCCATAATTTAAAAATAGTTAAGCTCCAACATTTTATGCGTTCTTCCTTGGCCCATGCTACTTCAAATCGAGCCAGAAGTTTTTCCGTTTTCCTGCTGACAAACAAACCAAACTGCAAAACAACCCTGGTGGAGGTAATAAATCCAAAGTCATGAACACTCAAATCTGCCACATATTGACGTTTGACTCTAAGCCAGGGTTTGAGTTTTTATCACGACATGATGTTCAGATATCAGAAACACGAGACACATGTTTCCAGCCTGTACAACATCCATCCATTCCACCATATCCTACACAGCTTCAGCATGAGCGTACATACAGTACGAGCTCTATGCTATACCACACACTCTCAGACATTCCTGAGTGCACATTTGCTTCATGCTTGAGGTTAATCCAATATTTGAGTGTACCTGTGCCACGGTATGGAGTAAAACAACAACCTTCTCACGCTGGGACTGTGTGAGAGCCAGGTGGAAGCAGCAGGAGGCGGCGAGTGGCGCAAGATTAAAACCCTTTTCCAGCCAAATGCAGATATTTTTAGAGTCGTTTTGTTTGCTGGACCTCCGCCAAGCATGTCCGAGTCTAATTATTACACAAGTGTTATTTTCAGCAAGGTGTGTTCTCTACTTTCAGCAAGAGGGTCTTGTAAACAGGTCAGGAGGGGTGAGAGGAGACAGGTAAATAGAGGCAGGGTGTTCCACAGTGCATGAAGAGGAGTATTTTTAGCTTGCCATCGCCCCAGTTGAATGGACAATTGGGCCCTTTGCAAGCCTTCCTGGCAAAGAGGGAGACGACAGAGAGCGAAAACACCCCGGCCTTTCTGGAAGTCATCCATCTTCCATTGCTTCAAAATACCAGAGCCTGGGCTCGTCGCTCTTCAGTGGAAATTTACAAACAGCCTCATCTCCTCCAGGCTCGCATAAAAACAACCCTTCAAAGCTCGGTTCCTCTCCCTCTTCCTTCACAAAACTTGACACGCTGAGATGGGTTCACCTCGCACCTCTCTGAAGCTTTTAGCACCCTCGCAGTCTCAGATGCTTATGATGTCGAAGGAGGGGAAAAACGCAGGGCAGTGACCATCAGTGTTTACATAAGTGCTGCAGCAGAAGGAAGGATGAGAGGAGGCTTTCATGCTAGAGAAACAGTGGAGAGATTCCCCAACTCTGCTTTGACTGACACACACAAGGATATGTGTTGGTCTGTGTGAAGCATAGTTTATATCAACACTGCATGCACTATAAGCTCAGAACTATAGCTTTATGGAAGGTTTGCATCGATTCATGTACTTTTTTCCATTAAGGACTCTTGTTTTATCCCAAGATCAATGTCCACATGCTAGAAAGTGTCCTTAGGAAACAAACGTAATCAAAAATGCTCCCTATGGCCATGCCAGCACCTTGCATGGTAGCTGACTGCTTATACATTGGAATGAGCAAAAACACAAGCTAGAAAACACCATTCAACAGTGTTCAGATGTTCACCAGGAGTTTCCCCCTCTACCGTTCCAAACAAAAGGAGTTGAATCTCACTCAACTGTCGCTCCCAGCTTCCTTACAGTCAAGATTGCCGCCAAGGCATAGAAAAACTAGATTTAAACACCTCATATTATGTCTAACTTTAGTGAATAAGAACATATCTTGTATAGAATATATCTGCAGCAGCTCCCATTCAAAATGACACAAAAAGTTTCTACGCACGTCTGTTTTTAAACCACGGTAAAGGCCAAAATGTGGCCTCCAATAGACTAAGCAATGCTCGTTTTTTAGCCTTTTGCTAATTGTCGATCACTTGCGTCCCCTACCTACCAGTTAAGAGGAGAAAGCAGTCAGCGATAAATAAAACAGTCAGAAAACCTTTATCTTTTTATAATCTACAGAAACCAGAAGAGTTCATTGAGCATACAGTCACTGACTGATGGGCCCTACTTTATGCGAGATAAGCTCTTGGTTAGCAAATACACACACACACAACGGAAACCATTATGATGGCATGCATGAAGTTTTTGTTTATGTAAGCCAGGCGTAATGGTTTTTGTAATGTCTCTTTTTTTTCTAGTTCTCTGACGGTGCGTTCACTGGTGTGACTGCAATCAAGACACTGAACCTGGACAACAACAAGCTCAAGTTCCTTCCCAAAAGCCTGAATTTAAGCAGCATCGCCATCACCAACCTGACCCTCACTAACAACCCGTGGAGCTGCACGTGCCAGCTAGCTCCATTGCGGAGGTAAGAGATTCACCTTAAAAACAAGACGATACAGCCTCACCGGCAGCTCAAACTTAACTCTCTTCTGGTGTCTACTTGCAGGTGGATGGACTCTAGTCCCAATCGCCCAGAGGCAGTGTGTGCATCTCCCCCTCAGCAGAAAGGAAAGCAAGTGAGAGACAGCACTGCCTTGAGTGGCTGCAAAGTCAAGTCAAAGAAAAACAAAAACAAAAAGGGCCGACGTAACTCGCACTAGTAGAGGTAACTGCCACCTGACACGCCAAGGACACAACTTTTCTCTACATCATCATTTGCACATCTTACAAACTGACCTGATCAACTATTTAAAGATAATCAGCACCTCTTTATTATAATTGAAAAATCGGTTGTAGTCATTTTGAAGAGAAAAAAAAGGTTAAAACGATCCGATTCCATGGTTCCCACACTTTTCTATGACATTCGACTGAATAACTTCTTCTTTTTTTTTAGGACGCCATCTTGGGTCCAACATTTGTTTACCATTCCGTAAAATTGAATGGACCCAAATATCTAATCTTGTAACCAAGAAAAAAATCAATGAAAATAGAAGTTGCAGACCTAAACTATTGACAATATAAGACTAAAAGCCAGAAGAAGATTAGTTTAGCATAACGACTAAAAAACCCTGGTCACACAGGGAGTTGTGCTTGAACATTTCTTAGCTAAGATCAAATATGGAACATTTATATGAGCGAGCTTTTTTAAAGTTTAAGAGGTTTTTTCTAAACCTCTTAAACTTGTCTTAAACCCTCATTAGATGATGAATGGGGTGGGTAGTTTAGCATTGCTGTCTTCCATGAAACTACCACTAGGAGACAGCAAAGAGAAATATGTTCAAATCTTACAAATAGGACCCTTGAAATGGTACTTTAAAATCAGTATAATTAAAATAAATATAGTTTTCTTCTGTTGTTTTTGTAAACTTCCCTTGGACATATGTGACTGGAGGCACTTGACCTATGAGGTTAAATGAAAGTGAAGTTAAAGGCTGGGAAGTGACACCCTCACTGATAGATACTTGTACCTGAGGTGCAGTTCTTTTCCTCTCGTTGAGTGCTTAATCACATGCTGGGATGGTTTGGTGTGAAGGTTTTACGGTGCGATGCGATTTTGGATTCAGACGCTACCACATGAGGTTTAAGTTAGTGTTGGAGTGGGCGGCAGTAGGCTTTGCATGATGCAGTTTTTTCCCTCCTCTCTCTCTCTAACCACAGAACTGTGTATCCTGCCCTGTGTCCCCAGCTTAACTTTTCCGTGTTGGCCCTGGGGTCCAGTACACAGAGTCCAGGTCATGGGGTCTGTGTTTCATTTGGCTGTCCATTTTGTGTCTTTCCACAGGAGACGCTGAAGAGGAGCCTGTCCAGGTGACTGGCTACACATGCAACTAAAAGACATGCTGACTCATTATACTTCAAAGCTGTCCCTCTATTCATCAGCCAAATATTGTCCCTAGTGTAAACACAGACAAAAACATTCCTATTTACCTTTGCTCTCCGTCTGTGGCGCTCACACCGGACAAATTAAGAACTTTATAGACCTGAGACATAACTTTACATGTGTTTTCCTTCATTTATATAAAAGAAGCACACATAAGAATGAACTAGAAATGTGCAACATCCAGGTTACCAACAAAATAAAAGATGCATTTGTGTATTTGAATGCTACAAAAAGCACTAAAGACAAAAATCTTGTCTTTTATTTCTGGTTCAGAGAACAGGATACATGGTGAAAATGAGAATATTTGAATGCTTGCCTTGAGGATAACTTAAAGTCTTAGTTAGCACGAAACTCAAACTAGATAAGCTAAAAGGAAATGCTCAACATTTTAAGATTAAGGCTTAATCACTGTTTTACAGAGAGTGAGATTAAGCTACAGCTACTAGCTGGTTAGCTTAACACAAAGACTGTAAACATTGGGCTACAGCTAGCCTAGCTTGTTTGCGATGTGACAAAATACCCCAGCAATACCTGAAAACCTACGTTATCAACATTAACAGATACCTTGTTAAATGAAAACATATTATGAAATGAACTAAACTCTTTATCTTTGATTCATTATTGATATAAAAAATAATGAATGTCTGTTATTTCAACCCAATCTCACGGCATTTCATGTCACGAAATGATTCTATTGATTCGTGTTCAGCAACACGATTTTCGCATTTCTTTCGTGTCACACAGAACGATTTAAAAAGAAATGTAAATAATAACAAATTAGAAGGAAAAGGAGATAAAAAAATACAGATTTCAGTATTCTGACACAGAACGATTTTAGAAGCAATGTATTTATATTGGTAGTATGTTTCGTGCCTGCACCATATAACAAATTAGAAGGATTTTTTTTTTTATTAAATACAGATTTCAGTATTCTGAGGCTCTGAGCCCCATTTCTTTTCCTCGCGGACGGCAAAAAAACTCCGACATTATACAATTTAAAATAAAAGGGATAGAGTTAGGCTTAGGGTAAGATATTGAGTAAGAAAATGTGTTTATGAACCACACAGCTTCCGGTATTCCAAGACCCGACCGGACAAAAAGACGTGGTGCAGGCACGAAACATACTACCAATAGAAATCCATTGCTTTTAAAATCGTTCTGTGTGACACGGAAAAAATGCAAAAATCGTGTTGGTGAACACGAATCAATAGATTAAATTAATTTGTGACTATAACACGAAATGCCGTGAGACTGGGTTGGTTATGTTGGCGGTTACCTGTTTTACCCTTGGCTCCACAAAAGATTAGGAGGCAGAGAAATACCTTAGTGTCACTCCAACAGGTATCAACAATTGGTTATCCTCTTTTCTACTTTATGATGTCATTTTTAAACCCACATTGCCTGAGAACATTAACAATACTTTGTAAAAGTGACCAAAAAATAAATAAAAAAGAGATAAAGAATACTTATTTCTTAAAGAGTTTATGTGCGAAATATGTGGATAGAATTATAGTGTGAATCACAGGACACAATTATCATATTTTGTCTTTCTCTTAGTGCCATCTTCCCTGTATGATGGTTTTGTATTACCCCAAAGAAACTAAAACTGTATATAGTTTGTATTTGGCACGGCTAAGAATGTAGACAACAAAAAGTTAATCCGAAAAGATGATTGCGTTGTGTTATTTTGTGTTTACTATAAAGCAGAAATATAATATATATACTTTACCTTTATTTAAAGTGTAAGAAAAAGTAAATAATTTCTTGCAATATGTTACCGACTGTTGCCTTTATGCATTATAGCCTAAGTAATGTGTATTCAATATCTTCACATTTCCTTGACTTTTGGAAGGGTTACCATCCAATAAACCTTTTACAAAATCATGCATTCTGTTTGTCTTAAATATACACTTGTTTTTAAGATGTCTAACAGGACTTACCTATATTCATACTTTTGCTCAATCTAATGGGCTTTTCTTAATGATTTGTCTCCCCCTAGTGTGTGAAAGCTGAATCGTTTTTGGGAACTTAAACTGAATTTCTGATCACAGTTGTTTTGATTTATATTATCTATAATAACAATTTAAAAACACTATTATTTGTAATACTTGTACTTTTTATTATTTGTAATAGTTGTACTTTTGACTTACTGTAATTTCCTTGATGTTCATCACAGAAATGACCTTCTTCACAAGTTCTCGAGGACAAGGGGAGCCAGCCATGATGCCTACATAACAAATAGAAAAGCATGTTAAATCCACAGCAATCACTTTTTTCAATATTCTCAAACGAATACTAGATATCTAAACGGTCACTTCTTTTGTCCATCCATACAAGCAGAATATCAACATTTTGCTTACCTGCCTCAATGGATGACAAGTCATATTTAGCCAAGTCTGGCTGACTAATCATGTCAACATACATGGTGGGGGTGCCGTAGATGAATGTGCACCTGTGAGGACAAATAATAAAACACATTTATTTGTGATAATAAATCCAGCATTACAATGAGTTTGTGGCTGTTTTCCTCGCTGATTTCCTCATGTTAAGGAGACACTTTACAAAATGTGCCAACGTGCTATGATAGATGTTAAATGGACAGTACTTATATAGCGCTTTATCCAGTCTTTAAGACCCCTCAAAGCGCTTTACATACTACATGTCATTCACCCATTCACACCCATTCATACAGAGCAGTGTAGTGTACTCTAGGACCTAACATTCACACACATTCACACACCGTTGGCCATCGGGAGCAACTCAGGGTTAAGTATCTTGCCCAAGGATACATCGACATGTTGACTGCATGGGCTGGGATCGAACCCACAACCTTCTGGTTGAAAGACGACCGCACTCCCTCGCAGCCACAGTCGCCCCCAAGATTTGTTCCTTTCTAATTTATTTCAACTTGCTATAAAAACATCATGCTTTATTTTAATATAACATAAAATATGTTCGCCTTATTACTTCCCCAGTAGTGGAAATGTGCCATGTTATAGCAACGAAGAAGAGTAATCAATCAGTTAAAAAATGCTAAGAGCAATATATAAAATGGTTCGATTATTGCACATAGGACATACTGATATTGCATAGTTTGGTATGCATATACAGGTTAAAGGTAGGGTAGGTAAGAATGGAGAAACCAGCTTGAGTGCGCTATAATTTGAAAGTACGCAGCCGAAAAAAATCTGCCCCTTCCTTCACACTTCCTTACAGAGCACCTCCTCCAACACACTCGAACGCGCACATGACCAATGAGGGCACAAGATAAGTTTGTGCACAGATGGAAGGCTGACAGGCAGGTAGGCCATCCAGTTATTTTAGCCGGGCCGGCTCAGATGATTGGTCGTGCTTTTTACAGTACTATGGCTTCCACAGATGACATTTTTTAATGGATTTATTGTCAAAGAGCATTCCATGGAATATAACAAAAAGTGTTTCTGAAGTGAATTACCTAACCCACCTTGTGTGGTGTTCGGGTCAAATTGACCCGATTTCCATTTTCAATGAATAAAAAATATATAAGGATATTTTCGTTCAACCTGAAACTCAATGGCCGGGGCTTATTTATTGTGAAGGACATGTGGAATTGTTTTTATTTTTTTCCACTTATGAAAAAATGCCCACCCGCATTTATGTCCTTCATAAGAGGTTCGGGTCAATCTGACCCGGATACAATACCAGGACACACACACACACACACACACACACACACACACACACACACACACACACACACACACACACACACACACACACACACACACACACACACACACACACACACACACACTGCT
>CALSBZ010046728.1:741920-768427 GCA_943591055.1 Gobionotothen gibberifrons | reverse complement strand
CCCTTGCGTTTCAAACTGTCCGAAATTAAGTGCTTCATCTGTATGCTAGTAGCAACACAGAGAGTTAACTCAATTATACAAACATGGGTTAATGATTAGAGGTAACTGAGTTATTTATTTTGTTAAAGTTTCAGCTATTCTGTTTACAGTTCTGTCATCACATTATTTAATACGATTTGTTAAAACATTGTTGTTTCTTTTGATGTGAAATATTATTTATTTAATTTAAATAAAAAGCAATGTTAATTTTGTTCACAATTTGTTTAGTTAATTTAATAATATATGTATGAATCAAGTATTCATCTTTATTGTCTTCATTGTTAGTTTCCACATGCCTAAAACAACCTCAAGCTAAATCTAAAAGTTGATGGCTAAATCAGAGCGTTTGAGAAATTGTGCAAGGCATAATAGTCAGAATAGTCGATTAAGCGTTTCATTAATCGATAGATTCATCGATTATCAAATGAGTCGTTTGTTGCAGCCCTAATGCTAAGGTCCCGCTACTGACACGATAGCAGTCATTTCGTGTGCATATGTGTAATTAAACCAATTAAACCCATGATATCAAAATCTCACTCCAGCCAGGTACCCAAAGTTGGCAACCCTGCCTTTGCAATGAAATATAATAAGCCTATCACAAGCAGAATAAATGGACAGGATTTAAGGAAGTCCGTTTTGAATCATCGCTTGGCCTTTTGGCCATCACGATTTTTGGAACCAGAAGCTGTACCACTGTAGAGTTCAGTACAGCCAAATGCTGAACAAGACATTTCCACTCAACCAAAATGTTACAATTAACTTTCATTAAAAGGTAACCTATCATGCTATATTTGAACAATATATTGTAGGGCTATACCTATATAAAGTATATAAATATAGTTTTCTTTTCAAAATACCAAACAGATCCTGCATTTTAGCCATGCCTCATTTCGCTCTATATGCTCTTTCCAGCGCTGTTTTTGCAGGGGGCTGATTCTGTGAGCTGCAGCTGACCACGCCCCCCTGCAGGAGAGGGGCGCGTGCTTTGAGATCAGCTGCTGGGCTGCAGCGGGGACAAAAAGAGATCTCCGTCCTCCGTGTTTTATTCTTATAGAAGTAAGAAGATAAGTAACGAGGCAGAAACCCTCCTTTTTACGCAGCGGTCCAGACATAGACATCAAACGGCGACACATATTCAGTTGGCAGTTACTTTGGCATTAGGGCAGGGATATCTAGATACTTTCCAAGGTTTGACATAATGAATTGTGCTACTTTTAAAGCAAGCAACGATGTTTTCAAATCTGTAATCAAAAAGCTCCTCAAAAACGCTATCGAAAGAAGTTCCTGCCATTGCTATGTTAGTTCAAACAGTAACAACGGACTATTTTTCTTAGCGGATGCATGTCAATTTAAATCAATACATACAACTATTTTTTAAATCAATAAAATCATTTTTTAAATCCATAAAAGCATTTCAATTAATATTGGGAGTCATGTCGTTACTTTGTTGAGAATGTGGCCGTGTAATAAGCGGGATAATGTCTTCGCTGCTTTTGTGGCAGACTACAGCGCCACTTACAGGCCTGGCATATGTACTACAGCGTCTCCAGCGCTTTCGAGCAGCAATGGCCGGCCGTGGCCCAACCTCTCATTCCCCTGATAGGTGGATAATTGACCAATAGCCGTAGCGCCACTTCTGTGACGTCATAGAAGTGTTCAAATCTGGATCAGTCTGTATCAGATCCGTTACAGCCCCTTTTTTAGAGATTTGGGTATGGAGGAAAATAAAGAGGGTTGTGTTTTCTGACACTTGGTGAGTTCCCTGGAACACCGGGGACACATATTCATGTATAAAAGACGTACAAAAGTGCATTTTGCATGATAGGTCCCCTTTAAGTGAAAACTAACTGTTAATTGGTAAAGTTCTAAGATGCAAACAAGTAGAGCACCTCTTCCTTACAAATCAGGCCGTTAGCAACATGCTAATTACAAGGTAGTCTGCTATTAATCAAGTGAAAGGTAAGATCATTTTTTAAAATAAAAATCTAACTTTTTTATGCTACTAGTAGAGGCACACCTACTGGCCGTTACAAGGAAGGCAGGTTCAAGGTACTTCATCTTTGGGTTCACCTGTCAGACTTTGAGTTTGCAGCTGAGCCATATTTCAGCACATTTCTGTGAAGGGTCCATCAGCTCATGGTTGTGTTTATATGTTCTCCTGTGAGTGTGCGTGGCATAATACAAGATGTAAAGGCTAAGGATGAAGTTTCATCCACATGTAGACAAAGACAAGCACTATGTTTATATGTACCACAAGATATGGGATGTACAAAGTAAAGCTTGTCAGTCATGTAAGTGTGGATTTTATAATTTTCAGAGAGATTTCTGAGAGACTCTGAGAGACTCCTAGATACTTTGTATGGTTTTCAAAAGATGTTATATGCATGTAACATATTCTTTCACCATCAGTGTTTTGTGTGCTACATGTTTGCAGATCACGTTACTATGTGCACTAGAAACATTAATGACAGCTGTAGTCCAATTAGGTAAACCAGTTCCAGGGTTTGGACTTTGGAGTGAGTGAAAAAGGTTGTACAGTAGATGCCCACTTTTGGAAGCACTAAGGTGGCTACATTGTTATTACTTACTATGTTATTCTAATGGGGTCCCCCCCCCCCATGTGTCCCCTCTGTGTAAAGAGATTCTGAAAGTTTCAGGAAAAAAGATTCACTCTTTTTTTGTCCTGATCCATTTCTATAAAAACCTGAAAAATGAGCTGATCAGATTTTGGCCACTTAGTGATGTCATAATGTTTTTTTGGCTTGTGTAACCATTAGCCAATCAGCAACCAAGGTAACCCACCCCCCCACCTTATCACCTGAATCTCCTCCTAGAGCACCATTGTGTTATTTTTAACCAAATGTCTCTCAGAGGGGCGTGGGGAGGGGCTCCTTATTTTCATCTAAAGTAACAGACAGAGAATCAGTGCTTTTGAAACAGGGCTGAAACAGAGGGGATTATGGGATGTTGCAATGATCTGTTTGGGGTTTGGAGCCAAACACTTCAGAGACATGTTCTGTATATATCTGAGACCTGTAATATATTGATGAAAAATAGTATAATAGGGGACCTTTAAAGCTAGAGTTTGCCTACAAGTGATTCTTGTTGATTCTCTTCTCTTTGTACATGACTAAAAAACATGTGATATCTGATCTCCCTCAGAAATGTTCCATCTGTTAAGAAGATCCGACACTAATGCATACCAGACTCAGCAGACGTGACCTCAAACTGGAACAAACACAAGCTACAGTAAAGCATATTTCTCCAGCCCTCGAACCTTTCAGCATACAGCTTTCCAGATATTTGATTTTCTTTCAAATATATATGCAGATTACTGTTAGTGCACAACTGCTTCTTGCTTGCACTTTGCGGTTGGATAATTCCTAAATGTAAGCCAAAGAAATCTGAAAACCGGTTCTCACAGCAGTTTTGAGAAAGAAAGGGGATTATTTTAAGCACATTAAATCCTTTGTCACAGGCAGTAACACGATATTAAAGATCAAACGGCTTTCTGTCCTACTAATTTAATATAATCCTTTTTAAGACTCCAGAATACATTAATGGACCTGGCCACGGATTGCTGACATTACCTTTCACTCTCCATAGCTGCTAAATTGGCCTTTCCATCGTACCCAGCGGAGGGAAAGACCACGGAGACGCCATGGACGGCCATACAGAGCCCCCCCCCCACAGAGCCGAAGCAGTGGTACAGAGGCACAGGCAGACAGATCCGGGTGTGAGGCTGAGGGACAATATCAGGAGGCAGAAGGGACATAATTAGGGAGGCAATTTAAAAAGAAGGAGGATGATGCATCATAATGTATTGATAAACTACCACCCTGCTTGCTTGCTTGCAAAAGTATGTTTCTCCTTTATTATTTCAGACTAAAGTACACTATCACATTTCCACCCACAGTTTGGGGAAGGCCCCTTTCCTGTTTCAACATAACGATGCACGTGTGCACTTTCAGATAAGGGTCTTGTGAAAGAACTTAGCATAGGTCAAAATCAACGCTTTTTTATTCATTTAAACAGCTGGTAACCGTTTTTAGAAAGCATTAATCAAACAGGGGAAATTATTCCTTTTTTGGGGCCTTTACTTACAAATGGCCCCAAAAAAGGTAAAAAGTAAAGAATCCTGCTGATGAAATATAGAAGATTAATCTCTGTGAATGGTTTTAAATACAATATCATTTTTGTTAAAAGACTTCCTTATTTTCAACTAATTTCTTTCTATTTAATTTGTTACATTAAATGTATGACTATAGTATAAAGGATCATGCTAATCAAATTCGGTATAACTAAATGAGTACAGTATATGTGGCAGCAGGACATTGTGTGTGTGGCTTATTGATGCCTTTTTCATACTTTTTGGACAATAGTGAAGCTATATGGTACAGAAAAGGAAATGTATCCAGTTTTGATACACAAGCAATACTTGTAACTATACACACATTTAGTGATGGTTGTGGTGCACTTATGGATATGGATGTTCAATCCAGAACTCCATCTATACCCTGCTATCATACTCCAAACCCCCTTCTGTTGCCTTCAAATATGCTCACTGATCAGAAGGCCTTAATTAAACTCTAAGATGATATATTGTGTGTAAAGACTCACCCTCCAGGTGTATCCCACTCTCTTTCCAACGCTATAGGCATTGTTGACGATGTTGTGATGAGTCAGCGTGGCTCCCTTTGGAGCTCCAGTTGTGCCCTGGTAACAGACATAATTTACGGAAATAAATGAAAACCATAAAGCCATAAAAAGGTCTGATACTGTCCTTCAAGATGACTGATAGGCTTCTTGATTTCTCTATAAACATGGTGGAGCCTATCAATGACAAATTGTATCTAAAGTGTGTTCTTTTGTATTCTTAATAGCGTCACTTGATACTTTGATCATTAGTATGACAAGTATATCACTTTGACCTTTGTCCTAATAGAAATAATAACATTAAAGTAAAACCTTGCACACTGAAAAAGACTTGTGTTGCAAATCGTGGCCCTAAATGCATTTCTATTTTATTAAGATAACATTTCAGCCCTCAGGCCTTCTTTAGGTCAAAAGTCATTATCTTGTAGAAGGCCTGAGGTCCGAAATGTCACCTGAATAAGAGAAACATTCAAATAAAGTACTCTGCAAAACCTTTTTTCTTACTTTTATGTGTACTTTTATGTGTACTTTTATGTGTAACATGTCTTAAACTTAAAAATAGCATATGACAATGCTACATACTATTGCTTTAAGGGCAGCAGGAGTTATGCAGCCATTACCGAGGTGAACTGGATGTTTATGGGGTCGTCAGAGGACAGCTTCCTCTGCAGATCCTGGAGCTGCTGCATGTACTGGCTGCTGCCGGCCTGCATCACGTCCTCCAGGAGAAACATACCTGGCTGCCGACTATCCACAACGATCACAGAGCGGAGGTCTGGGAGTCTGAGGGGAAACATACATACAACATCTGGGTCAATGCTTTAAAACTGAAGTGCTCCAAAGTACACAGCAATATTCAGCTTTGACTGTCTGTCTGCAATAGTAGCATGTTACTGATCAATCCATGACTCCTGTATAGCCTAACTAATATTTCTGTAAATGTAGAATCAGGCTACATGCCCTCACACACTGAGGGCAGGAGTTCAAATCACCACTAGCATGGCATATTTCCTCGAAGACATTTTTTACATACCACCAATAATATCAAAGGCACTGTTTGGACCAGAATTTAAAGCAGCAACATTTCTTTGAGGGAACAGAGAGTCAGGCAGCCCAATTTGAGAGCTTTCGTAGCGTATCTTCTGTCAGACTATAAGACTGTTCCATAAGAGAGGAAAGGTGTTCAGCCGTCATGAGACACATATCCTGTTCACACGTGGCATTATACGTCTCTGCGGGCAGCTCTATTTAGACATTTGACGGCACCCAAGAGGCAGTGAGAATGCATTGATAATTGATTATTTGACGCATGTTTTTAGTAGTGTGTACGGGATTGAGTCCTGGGCAACTTTGAAGGAACGATTGTGCAGGAAACAACTTATTAAATAATATTGAACAAACTGTGGGAAGTAAATGATCAACTAAAATAAAATGCTTAAGATCTGACAGTATCTCTGAAGAATCTTTAAACAACACTCACATGATTTAGCAAAAAAACTGAATTGAAGTTAAGCAAGATAACTAAGTAATTAATATTAGAAACGTATTTTTGGTGATTTATTATTTAGTTATTTGATAACTATTTACCATTTACTATTTACATTCATATTGCGAATTAGCCTTAGGGTTTTTGGGATGTCCAGTCAAAATTGTAACCAAATCCAGTGAAAAATAGACAATTATTTGTGGCCTGGAATACCCAGAATTCCAAAATGTAATAAATGCATAACGGAAAGTGCTATAAGATTTTGCGAGGTCACATGAATTGTACAGTATAGAAGTTTTCACATGATTTCTTTCCAGATAATCCATAACTTGCAGGGAGTTCTTAGTGAGTGTACATGTTGGTACTGGTGAGCCCCAGCAGCTGTACCTGGCACTCCTGATGTCTCCTGGGGTGGACGTCTCGATCTCTGGACATATCTGTCTCAGCATGTCACAGTACTTCTGAGTCCTGAACTCCGTAGGGCACACGATAGCTTTACACCCAACCTGTGGAGAGAGCAGCACGTGATTGACTTTAATATGAAACAGTCTCTGCGTGTCATAACAATAAAATGCATGTAAAAGTCGCCCACCTTCCGCAGTGCAAACTCCACTTCCTGCAGCTGGTACGCTGGGTTCACAGACACCTGTCGGGGGGAAACCATTAACAGTCGCTCATGATGGCAGAAAATGAAGGTTTAGAGATTAAAATGGACCACGGCCAAAACGATGACAATGTTAAGAACATATGTACCACCACTTTGATGCGAATATTCCAGATCAACGTGTAAAATGTAATATTAATAAGGGAACACTTTTCCACTGCTTATGGGACTGCCCAAATATCAAAACATTCTGGAAAGATGAAAAAATTCTAAATCTTAATAACACCACATAATAAAATTACTGGGAACTAGTTACGACCTGGTCAATTAGTAGGCAATATATGATTGTGATGTAGCTTCCTCTACCAGCTTTGTAACAAAGTCCACTTACATTATTTGTAATCATTAATCATGAACAATAATGTAATAATCCTCATTTGTGACTCAGCTAGTGAGTGTTTGTGGCAGCAGCACGGTTTATGTTCAATCAAAATGAACTACAGTGTGTGTGATCATGCTGATGATGTTGCTCGTTGATGTTTTTTTAAATGGTTTATGGAGAAAAAGAGCTCCAAGGCCCAGAGATAGAAGCCATGAAATCCTCCTGACAGCATTAACAAAGAGTAAGGTCACCGTCTCTCTAATATTCGTTATGCCTTCCTGTTAATGCACTACGCTGTAGCCTTGACCCACCAATATAACGCCAGCTCTGGCTGTGGCAAACTGGAACAGTATCCATTCGTAAGTGTTGGGACCCCACATGCCGAGCCGGTCTCCTTTCTGCAGCCCAAGGGCCAGCAGCCCGGCTGCAGCCTGATCCACCTACAGAGAGAGGAAACAACATAATCAGGTTAAACGTGTTCCCAACAAATGTTTGTGTAGGAACGCTTCCTGGACTTGAATAGTTTTTGATACTGATACTGTATTGATTTTTTTTATACTTGTACTGCGGCAGTGTTTGTATTTAGGTCAAACAAGACAATGCCATGACAATAAAGGGGTTTTAAGTGTGAAGAGTGACTTAGAGTTGTACCATGTTTGTTGACTTGAATTGATAAAGAAAGCAAGTCACACAGAAAAAAGTCAATCAAATAAAGATACAAATTCTCAAGGGCGCTTTATTCATCTAAGACTTTGGATTCCTTTGATACAATTCTTTGATGCATCATGTCACCAGTAAACTGCAATTGATCCCGTATTCCAAAAAAGTTCTTTGTAGTTTAAAATGCATTAATGTTTAGGCACTAACACATATTTTTAATGAATTAACAGCAGAGATGTTTCATGAAAGCTACATTCTGATTATTATATTCCTGCTCTCTTTTTGCAAGATCAGCAGTATCACCTTTTAAGGTCACTGGGTGAAAGTTAACAAACTATACAGGACTGAACTGGCAGGTTATCTTGTTTCAGGTTGTATGTCGCCTCAACAACCTCCACCAATAGGAATCCACTATTTCACCTGAGCGGTGACACCCCAGGGCGAAATCATTCCATACATTCTTGCAACTGCTCAATGCATGATTCCTTTGTATGCAAAGTGATGTATGAAGGCGCCTTGGAGCATATCAATAAGTTAACTAAACCCAGTTGGCATGGTTGTGATGATTTACATTTGGTTAACCATTTAGTGGTTAATTGTATCTGCTAATTACTCATTGATGCATGGAAAGGCCTGCTTCCAGCTTCAATTGAGAGAGGTTGTGAGAAAGACCGTTGAGCGGCCCAGACCAAGCAAGGAGGCAGAGGCAGAACTGGGAGCTACTTTTAAAATGACCAAGTCCAAAAGATCTACCCCTGCCCAATCTGTGTCGCGAGCGCGAGGGGGGGGGGGTGCTAGTGGAGTAAACGGCGGATAAACTGTGGCTCGCTTCAGATGAGGAAGTGAGGCCCCCTCATAACGGCATGAACCTGTATAGCACAATACAACTCAGACTGGCTTACCTGTACGTCAATCAAGTGGCAAATGCCATAGTAAGGATGGATGATGGGCTAACTTTTTTTTTAAATATCGATCGCGCTCGAAGTAATGGGCACCCCTGGTCTAGAGTGAATGCTGTGGAATAGTTTGAGAAGGTGAAGCCATCCCCATACAGTAACTATCTATCACTTTTTATGAGTTGTACAATTGTACCATGATGGTGTAAACATTAACATTGAGAACAATGGCTGGGTGAACAAGTTTTTTAAAAAGGCACTCGGAAGTGGATAGCATCTACATCTTAAAGAGGTAGGCAATTATTTTAGAAGATTTGTTTGTTTTTTCCATGTACATTGGGGCAAATCTGCTTGTTGTAAGACATCCCAATGCAGCCTGCAGTTGTTATAATGAGCCATAGTCAGAAGGGCTGCAGAATAAGAAAATAAAGCGGGGTGACAGAGGACTTCCATGTTTGGATTTAAGCACCAAGTGTAGGGTTCTGGGCCTTTTCTAAAAACAAGCATTGCAAACAGGGCCACAATGAATTTGTTTCTTGGCATTCCAACATCCAACCTACAATTTGAGAAGAAAAAACTCACATCCTTCTGAAGCTGTGCGAAGGTTTTGCGGACTCCATCTTGCAGGAAGGCCACGGCCTCTCGGTCAGGGAAGCGCTCCACCGTCCTCAGCAGGGAGTCTCCTACCGTGGAGTGGAGCAGAGAGGTGGTGGTCGTGCCGTGGGCGTAGCTGGTGATGAGAGACGGGATGATGGGCGGGGAGTCCACATGGATGCCACTGCAGGAAAACACAATATATTTTTAGACACATGTTTTCTTAGTCGTCCATGTCAGTACGTAATACATTTGGACGGACAAAACAAGAAATTTTAAGACCCAAGATTCAGAACAATTTCAATATGTTCTGATATTGTACAGACTAAACAACCAATCTATTAATTACAAAATTATAATCAGCAATAGTTTGCAAAAATGAAATGTCTTTTATCTTTCTCTAACTAAACGAAGAAAACTAAAAAAGTCTTGTTTGGGTCAAAAATGTAATAAATTGGATCCTCCCATTAGGTATATTTATGGGTAATTAATAAATGTCTTCGTCTTGATTATGATGTTGATTAAGTACTGATTTAACCCACTTTATATTATTAAAACTGTTCAAGACTTGATCAAAGAAAATGTGTATTTATTGCCAGGATGTTAAAACTGAACAGCTTCCTTGTTGAAACCCTTGTCAACTCGGCAACCTCCATTTCATCTCCTAGAAACTCATTTACAGGGGCTATCATCAGCTGTTATAACGTTTAGTGACATAATGGTTTGTTGACCTGATAAGGGAGAAGTCAAATGATAAAGGTTTCCGCATGGGTTCAACTGGACTGTCAGTCCACCTTTCACACAGAAACACAGTAACCCACAGGTTTCCGTGCAAAATAACAACCTATTGAATATTTGTGAATAAATGATGAGAAATAAATAGCTCTTTTTAGGTTATACAGTAACAGGGCTGCACTGACTTGTAGTGTTAAAATCAAGGTATTCTTTGCATATCCAGATTTTCATTTGATTATTTTCTATTCTGTTAATTGCCATACACAATGTTAGCTAATCACAGTTGGTCGTAACAGTGAAAAAACTCACAAACATATAACGTGAATTAAGGCAGTGCCTTTTGTAAAGGGTCACGTGTTAAATAAAGGTTGTTAACCTCAAGTTCCTTACTCAATGGGTTTGATGTTTTAGGGTCATTCTAACAATAAAGTAATAGAAGCTTTATTGTTACAATACAGTATGTTTGGTTAGGTAATTATATACCAACCTAGTTGAGTGAAGTCATTAATTAAATGTACTTTAATGCTCACAATTGTTAGTAACCTGACTGACATATTAGAGGGAATCATATTGTTTACATGATTTAAAAAAGTGTGCCTCTTGCGATTTAAACATTTCCTTTAGCCATATTGGGATTTGGGGGAAATCTTCTTTCTCTAGTGTTTATATTACTGGAATCAAAATCAATGATTGCCTTTGTGATTCATGTTAATGTGATCAGCAGGCTGCAGGACTTACTGAATCAGTGCATTGAGTGGGTTGAAATTATTACAAGAATATAGCCAGGGGGGGCATAACCATCTGAACACCTGCACAACAGGAAATAGAAACAATGTAAGAATTTGTATTTTGCATTTAGTCTCCTGTGGGGGACTGCAAAAGCAAAACCACATGCTGGTGCTTCTTTGAACTCCTCCCCTTCCTCCCACGTTGTTTTCATCCCCCATTATTTGTACTACTGCTTATTATTTATAATATACCAAAGAGGAAGAGGAATGTATGTTTATACAATGTTGTGTCAAGATTGTTCAAAGCATTTATGAGTAGGTCATCATTTTGTAGATTTGAGTTGTGACAATCATGACTTTTCAAAGCACATTTTTTTACATAATCATAAAAAAAGAGAACGTTTATGAAGGAATACATGGTTTATAACACAAGAGGAAAGTATCATTGGGTTATAAATCTTTCTCGCTTGAGCAGCCACAAAGAGCTTTCAAGTTAAGTGAGAGAATTCTTGACTGAGCATTATTCCTATTATTTATCACGACATGATGTATCTCACCGACTCGCTGCAGGCAGGGCTGGATGATGCGTCCATGGTCTCTGCAAAAGTTTAAAAGATCTTGAAAAGCCACTGTTGCTCCGAAGAGTCTGTGAACACAGCGCAATCTTTGGGATCATTGTGTGCAGATGCAGATCACCGCGCCCCTGAACACAACACTTGAGCAGATTTCCACACTCCGTAAACAGAGAAGTTATCCAGAAGGACTTCCTGTGCACCGCTGGAGAGAACCACACTGACTGGGAACACTGGGAACGTCTCTCTTCTCAGTTAATCTGCAGCTTTTAGCCCCCTGCTCAGACCTTGATCCTTTACGTTTCACACAATTGCTGTGAGAGCAGCAGTCCTGTCCTGCTGGTGGAGCGCTGCCCTGCAGGAAGACAAGTCTCAGCAATTAGATGCACACCCTGACAGCTACGCAGTGGTGTAGACAATTACTTGATTACAATGTTGAGGGACTTGTACTTTAAATCAAACAAACATAGAGAGAGTGTAACATATAGTTACAATTAAAAGAAAATTATGAAAAACATGAAAGGACGAAAAAACAAGTAGAGAACAATAAAAAGAGATGAAATACATAAAAGACAGTAAAAACAATAACATAAAATACCATCAAATGTAGGTTTCAGGAGGATAAACATAGGGACATATAAAACCAGCTCTAACTATATGCTTTTTGCTACGTTTTACTTCTATTCCATTACAATTCAGAGGTCAATTGTGTACTTTTACATCACTACATTTATAAATACTTACTTTGCAGATTTAAATCAGACTTTAGTTCCACCTGGAGTAAATTCACAAGCTACCCTGCAGTATACAAAGTCATTTAAACTAGCTGCACCTTTACCAGCTTTGATAACACTTTAATGATCAATCATTATAATCAAAACATTTCATATTATTCTAAAATGGACCAATCTGCAGAATGAGTACTTTTACTTTTGATGCTCATACTTTACTTATATATTTTGAATGCAGGACTTTTAATTGTAACAGAGTATTCTTACACAGTACTTCTACTTTTAGTTAAATACAATATCTGAGTACTTCTCCCACCTCTGCAGATACGTTTAACAGACATGTTTGAAGACATACAGTACTCTGCTTGGATTAATCAACGTTTACTAAATTCTTTTTTTTCCCTTTCTTTTATTTCTCGCCATAATAAGAAATAAGACACTTGGGATGTACCCCATGTCAATGCAAGGAATGAAGGGATGTTGGAAAAACCTAACTCTATTATCAAAGAACCAAGGTTATGTTCAGGAAGGGTTCGTTTTTTTCTCTCAAATGTGTTCAGTGTTGTTCTATGGGAGATATAGACCACTCCCAGATTGCATAAACGTTCCTGGAAACCATGCCTCGAGTACTACTTGTGCTATGCATGGCCATAAGACATCCAGCCAGTAAAACCTTTCAAAAAAACAAATCTCAATACTTAGACACGGCCTAAGAAGTGACCATACTCCTCGTGGAATAAGCCCTTAAACCATAAGAGCGGCCGCAAACCCTTAATGACATAAGCCAGAGAAATGGCCTCCACACTTCCTGTTCTGAGAAGAAAGGAGGCGGGTACAAAATTGAAACTGTATGCTGTATGACCCCTCCCATATAGGCACAAAAGCTGGATTGGGCCTCTTTCAGACCATAGCAAGGCCTTGGGCTTACTGCTAGCAGGAAGGGTGGATGTTAGAAGTCTGTAAGTCACTATAACTCTTACCCACATGACGGTAGGATGAGGTCGTTCACAACAGATCTCGTCCCACAGGGCAGTTCATCAGTGTTCAGCTGTCGGCCAATCTCTGCTAGGATTTAAGTCTAGTCAAGCAGATTCATTGCAAGAGAGCACACTAAATGCCATTTTCTTAATGTCTTTCATTTTTTGTAAAGCACTTTGAATTGCCTTGTGTTGAAAAGTGCTATATAAATAAACTTGCCTTGCCTTGCCTTGATTGGTGCATACTACTACGTACACTTAAAAAGGAAGGTGGAAAAGGTTTACAAATCTGTTAGGCAGTGAGATTTAGAGGAACCTAATAGAGAGCAATCGTGTTGGCGCAGGTCAGATGCAACAGAAGGCTCAACTGCTGTCTTTTTTTTGCAGGAGTAGTTTGGATGGGCTGATGAGGCCCCCCTACCATCACACACGTCTCTTTAAACCTCTTCAGCCACTGTTTCACCAAGATGAAGGCGGCAGAATTCATAAAAGATGCAGCATCAGATGGACTGGGGGTATGGAAAAGTTGGAGGCACCCTCCTCATCCTCCATGTAAGTAAGTAAAGTTTATTTATAAAGCGCTTTTCACAGACAGAGTCACAAAGTGCTTGACAAAACAATAAAACATCCATATAGGAGGTGTACAATGATCAATGACCCACATGTTAAAAAGTCGTAAAAGCACCAGAGCATAATTTAAGACACAATAAAAACACATTAAAACAAAACTTACAAATGAAATTTAAAACAAACAAAAATAAAAACATAGTATTAAATGAAATAAGATCAAGCACACTGGTTACCCAAACGCCTGACCAAACAGGAATGTCTTTAAAATAGTTTTAAAAGAGTCAACAGACTCCGCAGACCGTAGATGAGGAGGCAGAGCATTCCATAATTTAGGAGCCACTGCTGCGAACGCTCGATCACCGCGGGTCATTAAGGTGGGTACGTGGGACAGACAGTACATTTTGCCTGTGATACCTGAGTGGGCGGGCTGATGTATAAGAGCGGATTAAGTCGGCCACATAAGCAGGACTCTGACCATGCAGAGCTCTGTAGGTGAGAGTGAGGATTTTGAACTTAATCCTATACGCTACAGGGAGCCAGTGAAGTGATCTGAGTATCGGGGTAATGTGGGACCATTAGTTTGACCGGGAGAGAAGTCTTGCAGCTGCATTCTGGACTGACTGCAGACGACCAAGGGCAGACACGCTGAGAGAGGAGAATAACACGTTGCAGTAGTCAATGCGAGATGAAATAAATGCATGAATAATCATTTCTAGGTCGGGTGTTGAAACTACAGATCTCAGTTTGCTAATATTTCGTATGTGGAAAAAACATGACCTCGTCAGTTGCTTAACATGGGTATCAAATGAAGCGGATTGGTCAAATATTACCCCTAAGTTGCGTAGTTTGGAGTTGGCAGCAGAGGAATAAGGTCCAAGACTTTTCAGAATCAAGGGTGTAATCATTTCTGGTGCAACAACCAGAACCTCCGTCTTATCAGCATTTAGTTGTAGGAAGTTATCTGCCGTCCAGTCCTTAATGGCGCTAAGGCAATCTAAGAGTCTTGATATCCTAAAAGCCTCACTAGGTTTGAATGAAATGTGGAGCTGGATATCGTCCGCATATAAGTGATATGTAATGTTAAAACTATTTATGATCTGTCCTAAGGGTAGCAAATATAGGGAGAATAACAGAGGCCCCAAGACCGAGCCCTGCGGGACACCACAGGACAGTGGAGAGGAGTCTGACACAAAGTCTCCAACCGAAACGGTGAAACTTCTATCAGCAAGATATGATGCAAACCAGTCTAATGCTATGCCAGATATGCCCACCCAGTCACGTAACCTCTTTATCAGGATATGGTGGTCTACAGTGTCAAACGCCGAACTTAGGTCAAGAAGTACTAGCACAGAGCAATCACCCACATCAGAAGCCATCAGGATGTCGTTAGAAACCCTCAGGAGAGCCGTTTCGGTGGAGTGCTTTTTCCGAAAACCTGACTGGAACTTATCGTAAATATTGTGCCTCTCCAGTGCAGCAGTGAGTTGGTTGGCCACGACTTTCTCAAGAGCTTTTGAGAGAAAGGGTAGTTTAGATATAGGCCTGTAGTTCACGGGCAAGGCTGGATCTAAGTTAGTTTTCTTTAATATGGGCTGAATAGTGGCATGCTTAAAATAGGAAGAGACACATCCTGTAGACAAGGAAGTATTAACAATAGTTGATACAGCACTGCAGATGGTTGGTAAAACTTTAAAAAATAGGGAAGTCGGTATTACATCCAGGGGGCATGAAGATGGCTTCATTTTCCTAATTAAATCCATCAGGTATTGTGAGTTGATAGGTTCAAAGGAGCCAAGCATAGAATGGGATGGAGAGGGGCAAGAGTTGGGCAGTGAAATCCCAGGATTAATACCGGACCTAATAGATGTTACCTTATCTACAAAGAAGATAAGGAACTTGTTACAGTCATTATTCGAAAGACATGGTAATGTAGTTAGTGGTGGTGAAACAATATTATTAATTGTATCAAATAGGATCTTGGGATTTTTCTTTGAGGAAGTTATTAATTTAGCAAAGTAAGCAGTCCGGGCTTCTTTTACTAATGCATTAAAAGACAATCTAAGATCTTTGAGATAAAGGCGATGCACTTCCAGCCCAGTGGTCAAGATGTCAAGATCAGAGTTGGCATTGCTCTCTGCGTCCTAAAAGCCCAGCTCCACTTTGATGAGGGTCTGCTGGCGCCTATAGAATTCTGTTCCTAGACATGATAAGACAAGGTGAGTGCAAAGGAGCAAAATGTATAAATATTTTGTCTTACCAGGTACCATATCACAACGCATTAGCCTGTCTGTCAGTAGGGCTAGCTAACAGGGTTAGAAGATTGCTGGCTTAACTCTTACTACTCGGCTTTGCTAACAAATTAACGTTAACCCACATTTGGTAGGTACATCGTTACACATTAGCTGGAGAGTATACTGTCACACAGAATTGGTCAACCTAACCCGTTTCAAGGAAAATGTCAAATGAGTCACTGTACAGAGTGTAGAGTAAGTCAACAAACTGCACAAACACAGTATTTAAAAAAAAAAGAGAAAGTTTTACAGTTCTTTATTTTAAGCAAACACAGTGGGTTACATTGAGCCTTGTAGAGTAGATTAGTACACCAAAGAAACGCTATTACCGCAGGTCAACTTGTGCATCGTAACACAGACCCAGATGCTCTACCCCACTAACTGAAGTTTTCTGAAAGTCTTCCATCTTAAAACTCAAAACATTAAGTATTACAACACTAAAAGATTTCATTGCATACCACAATCAACATAAAATGGCAAGGCACGAGAATTATCATGTTTTTTCGTACAAATATATACACATGGGATTCATGTTAATAGAAATGAGTGGACAGGAAAGTGAGCATGAGCAGCCAGTGTGCATTTACTTCTGAGACTGGTAGCCGATACACCCATTATTTTTTGTCAAATCCAACCTTGGTCATACATTGTCCAAGTTTATTTAGTCTGCAGTAAAAAAAACACGGGTGTAGTATCTATAATGCTCTAGTCCACATTCAGAACTCGGAACTGTAAACAAGTAGCTTGGCTAATATTAGCTGGAGTTGAGAGTTGACTTTAAATACTACAAAAAAAACTGCATCAAAAACAATACTAATGTTTGCTTATTAGAGCATTCGTTTTAGTTCTTTCTGATGTGTCGGTGTGTTGAGATCAAACTGTTAAACATCATTTATACTCGTATTCTCCATTGAACATGCAGACCACACCCTTCTTCGTTTTACATTAATTTTCCGTTTTATGCACATTTTATATCCATTTTCCTGTAATGCACAGCTACATTTTTTGTATGAAAGGTGCTTTACAAACAAATGTCATGATCAATCATTAAATATATTTTGTACTGACATATCTTTAGAAGATAAAACATGCAGGATAAATATTCCCGCATTAAAATGTAGAAACAGTAAAAATACATTTACTGAACTTTCCTCAGCTGGGTTAAGAGAACAGTTCCTCTTTCAAACGATAGTAGCGCCCTTCTTTGGCCATGAGTTGTTCGTGGGTCCCTTCTTCTACTACGGCTCCCTTCTCGATGAAGATGATGTGATCAGCCTTCTCCACAGTCTTCAGCTGATGAGCCACCACCAGGACAGTCCGACCGCAGGTCAGAACCTCCTGCAGCACCTGAGACACAACCCAACAAAGGAATACCACGTTACACCTGGGAATTCCAGCATTACAGAAAGATGGCGGATAAAGTAAATGTTGTGTTGAGGATGGGTTGCAGAGAGGCGAAGTCCCTCCCCTTCCGGTGGACCTCCATGGGACCTTATTTCGGTAAAATTATGTATCGAAGTCAATGGCGAGAGAAAGATTATCTTTAAATTGTTGAGAGCTGTACATACACACAAGGGGAGTTAGTCGGTTCGTAAGAGCCAGCATGCGGGACCGGGATTCTGGGATTTGTAGTCTTTCTAGTTGCGTATTTTTCATAGTCTTATATTTCAACAGTTTTACGACAAACTGTAACTTTTTTGACATGGACATTTTTTTTTAAGATTGACAAACATCATACGTGTAATTCGTGGCACAATTCAAACGGGATCGAAAGATAATCTTTCTCTCTCCATTGACTTCAATACATAATTTTTCCGAAATAAGGTCCCATGGGGCGGAAGTAGAAGGGCGGGACTTCACCTCTATATATTTTTTTCTCCAATAATTTGCAATACAGTACAAAATTCAGGTTAACAGGTTAACAATTCAGGTAAAGCAATATGGAAGTGGATTAAGGGTCCTGAAACACCAAACTGACTCCAGAGATTTAGGGGCAACACGTCCACTTTTGTGTCGCCTCACGTGGTCTGCATCTTGGCCAAAAACTCCCATTTGAACACACCGCAAAGACTTCAGCCAACAGGCAACTATCGCGTACGTTCTGCGCCTGCATGAGAGGAAATAACCCTCCTTCTCAGCAGGCGGGGGTAGCCTGTACTCATCAATCAAAAAGGGAAACCGGAAAACATAGGATATTAAGTAAATGAGTGGTTGTTATTCTACAACAATTGCCCACCATTTTCAGACCACTATCACCACTTCATTACAGATGGCTTTGTTTTTATAACAAATATTTGCGTATTAGAATGATCAGATGTGATAACTATGTGTGTGCTCTCTCGGTTTCACTCATTTGTTTGTTTTCCTTCCATCAGTGTCTTTTCCAGTACACTGATCAGCCAATCAGAGTGATTTATTTTGATGACAGGCTTGGCTGCCAATTTAACATGTCGGAATCTGCCGTCGTGGGTTGGGGAGCCTTAAGGGGATAAGAACAATAAAAGAAAACATATCTTCTTTATCATCCAGGTTGTTTCCACATTCCAGCCCTGCCTCCAAAGTTATTAAAGCCAACTTGATGAGCAGGGAGCAGCTGTTTCAACCCGTTGGGGGGGTCCCAGCCCCATCACAGAACAGCCTCTTTATGCATGCAGAGCACAAAGATGCCTTTCTTTTTGTGGATACTCTTCATGGGCTAGTATCACATGCACTGGCCTAAGATTAGTTTTATGAAGCTCAGCGCAAGTTCAACCAGGAAGACCGTCTTTACTCATTCATTTACTATTTCTATCTTACTACTCTCTCTCCTCTCAATAAGTGACCGGGGGCGTCACTCCCCAGCTAAACCAATCACTTCGCTTTATTCCCACAAGCCTATCATAGCGCTCTGCTAAACCTTTAAATCTGACAGCTGTCATTTCAGGTGACTCGACGCAACCCTCCTCCACCCCTTTTCACCTCCTGTCGCTCTGAATCCAGGGTCAAGCTAAGCCACTCCCCCTTCAGACCGAACCCAACTATCCCTTCACCACCACCACCCCAACTATCCCTTCACCACCACCAGTGTCTAGACCCCGGGGGGTTTCATCGGCTCGGTTCTCCCCCTCCCGAATGATACTCCCGCACAACGGGGCCTAAACGCCAAACACCATCACATTCATTTGTGTATTCCTGGCAATAAATATGTATTCTTACATCAAAACCGTCTCTCCTGATTGAAAGTCTATTATATGCACAACAGTTATAATAAAGCATTTAAAAACATATAATCCCAGGGTCTCTTCAAAAATCCCATAAATTAAAACTAAATGAGAATCTAAGACATAAAATAGTGTTAAATAAAATAGAAAATAAAGTATTATGAGTGTTGATAATGATTGCATTTGAATATACTGAATATAAACATGAATTTAGTAAATGAGCCTCTGCAGTTTGTAAAAGAGTGAGTAGAGTATAACAGTAAAGTGTTAAAGTATTATTTAAACACAAATGCATCTGACCAGTTCAAAAGAAAGGAACATCAGCTGGTTCATTTTTTGGGACTATGAACACAGTTGAAAGGTCAAAATGATTAACCTGAACCTGTTCATTTGAATCTGTGTGAAATTAACTCTGAGCTAGCTCTTGTAATGAATACAACGGAAGGAACACATAGTTAGCAAATAATTACAAATAGAATAGAGAGATGGTCACAGTTATACGTGGAATTGAACTGGAATTCATTTCTTCTATAAAAGGGCAAGTCATCCTAAGAACCATTACAATGAAATAAAAACTTCAAATCTGGCCTCGCTTTGCAACACACCTTTGAGTTAGGACTTTACATCACTAAATCAGAACTCTGAGACATGAAGTACAATTATAAGGGTGTTTGGTTTCAGAAAGTATACTCAAAAGAATATCGAGTGCTCCTGTGGTGATGGATGTCATTAGAGGTATTTATTGTATTTGACTTACAGCATGCTGCACATCAACATCCAGTTTGCTGGTGGCCTCGTCCAGTATGATGACCTGCGGCTCCCGGACAAGAGCTCTGATGATGGCCAGGCTCTGCTTCTGTCCGTCTGACAGCTTACCACCACATTCCCCTATATCTGTAAAGACCAAACACAGACTTTAGGATTATGCAGATAATACAAATGTACTTAAAAAAAAATATATATATATATATATATATCACATCACATATGCTAGGATCAGGTTAATGTTTAACTACTTTCAAATCATATATCTTTTCCATCACACAGTGCATCTCCCCAGATTTACACACTCTGTATTTTCTGTGTCTGTTACACGGCAGCTGTTTTCCCCCTATACATACTTAATATGTATCCTACATTGTCAATGTAAACTAATTTTTGTTTATAAATAATCACATAATAAAAAAGAAAAATGAAAATCCTGTGCCCCATCATTCTGTCCTCATAATATAATGCAATTACAGTTCACAGAAATACTGATCCTGCAATAAGCGGACAATTTAAAGTGGACCTATCATGCTATATTTGAAACATATATTGTAGGGCCATACCTATATAAAACATGTCTGTGACGTTTTTTTTTTCAAAATACCAAACAGATCATGCATTTTAGCCATGCCTCATTTCGCTCTATTTGCTCTTTTCCAGCCCTGTTTTTGAAAGGGCTGATTCTGTGACTACAGCGCCACTTACAGGCCTGGCATATGTACTACAGCGTCTCCAGCGCTTTCCAGCGGTCTCTCATTCCCCTGATAGCTGGAGAGTTGCCCATATAGGCGGAGCACCCCTTTTCTGACGTCAGAAAAATTCAAATAATAATCAGCTCCGTTGCAGCCCCGTTTTTAGAAATTTGGGTATGGAGGAAAAGAGAGAGGGTTAAAAGACGTACAAAAGTGCATTTTGCATGATAGGTCCCCTTTAAATAACAAAAAATGACATAATGTATCTTAGGGGCATTAAGTTGACAAAAAACAACAACATAATAAAAAGCATTAGACCTATAACTCCACCCCTTATAGGATGGTATTGGAAAACGAAGTAAAATTGTATATGTACTATTCAGATCTAATTGATCTGATAAAAGATGTTAAGTATTAAATGTACTAAATATCTTTCCAAACTTCTGTACCTGTGTCATATTTGTTCTTGAGTTCAGAGATGAAGTGGTCTGCGTTGGCCTTCTTTGCAGCTTCCTTGACCCTCTCTAAGGTGCAGTCATTCAGGCCATACTCAATGTTGTACCTCAGAGAACCAGAAAACAGCACGGGGTTCTGGGATACCAGGGCCATCTAAAAAAAAGTATATTGACAAACTATTAAAAGTAAAGTGTTGGTGGACGCACATTGACCAAATACAATATTCCTCATAAACCTTATTTTTTTAGTGTAATTAGCAGACATTACCCTGACAAAACACTGGCTCACTTAAGGTGGATTGACCTTTAAGGTGGTCCAGCTTACATCATTTAAAGGTCACCTATTATGCTATATCTATACAAAACATGTCTCTGAAGGGTTTTGCTCAAAATACCAAACAGATCACCCATTGTAGCCATGCCCACCACTCTATTTCAGCCCTGTTACAAAAGTGCTGATTCTTGGTCTGTAGCTTCAAATGTGACCCGAGCTGCTGTGGCTACGCCCCTTTCCGCATGCAAGCAGTGAGCTCTGTGAAAAGAACAGTGCCTGCTCTGCCGTTCAACGTAAAGCCAGCCCACATTTGAGTAATGTCGTCATGACCGCAGCAAATCTGGATCAGCTCCGTTGTACCCCCGTTTTTAGAGATGTGGGTAAGGAGGAAAAGAGAGAGGGTTATATTTTCTGATTCTCCTTACACACCGGGGACACATATTTATGTATAAAACACATCAAAAAGTGCATTTTGCATAATAGGTGACCTTGAAGTAACAAGCTACTCCACTGCACTTGACCCGGCATTTGGTGGTGCAACTGTTGAGTCATGTCTGACATCTAGTGGTAACATTTGGTATACCGGTCCAGCGTTCAACTTTAAACCAGTTTACCATTTTTGACACAGAACAAACTCTACACAGTCTACACAAAAAAGGCAACATGTAGAAAATGTAAGCATTCCCCCGTTATTGATTTTCTGCAGGGATCTAGCCTGCTTTCAGTGAGACAGCAGTACCTTTTGATGGAAGTATTTGTGATTGTAATGATGCAGAGGTTGTCCGTCCAGCAGGATCTGCCCCTCTTCAGGTTCGTACAGCCTCTTCAGGAGGCTGACACAGGAAGTCTTCCCGCCTCCAGAGGGACCCACCAGAGCCGTCATCTTCCCTGGCTTAAGCTCCATAGAAACGTTCTGTGCAGAGCATGTTACTCATGATCAGAATTCATGTTTAACCCCATTAGAAATGATATATGATGCTGTAGGACACACGGTACCTTCAGAGCTGGTTCCACATCAGGAGATGAGGGATATTTGAAGGTCACATTTTGGAAAACAATTCTTCCCTCCAGCCTCTCAGGAGCTAACTCTCCCTCCTTCTTACACTTTGGTGTTCGGTCAAGATAACTGAACACTTTGGAGATGACGCCGACTGTGGACATCGTCTCTCCATAGCAATACATGATCTCCTGTGGCAAAAATAATCAACAGCAGGTATGATTTATTGAACTCAAACACATGGAAGAGATTCTGAATGGGGACATATTTTTAACTCAGCCCACCTTTAAATTGGTTGACATGGGCTTCTGGTACAGGAAGAAGGACACAAGACTTCCAATAGTGAGGTCACCTGACGATATGAGGCTGCGGGCCTGTACCAGCATGAGTATCTTTATTCCCAGACTCACCACCTACATGGAAGCAGAGAGAGGAATTACTCACATTGTACCTCAAACTAAAAGTATTTCTTTACATTATTGGAGCAGCACATTTGTATGGAAGACAAATCCAGCCAGGAAAATAAAAAAGTAAAGTAAAAAAATTGTGTATATATGATAAAAACACGAATATCAAAAATATCAAGTCAAGATTCAACATTAATATCTCCTAGTTTCACATATATCTCATAATGTGGACATATGTTTAAGTTATTTTATAAGTTATTTTCTTAAAATGTTGACGTAGTGATATACAAATGTTAGTTATTAATGTCACTATCTCAACATTTGGAATTAATATTTGATATTATTACGAGAGTCAAGTCCAACATTTACTGCTCAGTCTTTCGTAGTTCTGACCTAAAATATGTAAAAATGATCTTAAAATCTCCTCTTATTATTTATAATTAGTCCTAAGTATATTATAATCATTAACTATGTAAATAAAAAAAGGACTATTATTGAGTAATAATCTTCTATGACTCAAAAAGTCGAATTATTCACTAAAAATAGTATCTACTGACTATGCATCATTTTATTTGTATAATAATAATACTTCATATTTTGTATTCTTTTCCTGGAAGAAATGGGTCTCCATACAATGAGTTTAGACCTCAACATGTGCTCTTGCGCTCATATGATCTATGAATGATGGCTGTTCCTACCCTCCGTATCAACAGGAAGACTGCGCTGTAGATTCCTGTACTTCTCTTCACGGCGCACATCACGTCCAGAGCCTCCTTGTACCTCCTCAGCTCGTCTTTCTCCGCCCTGAAGCTGCGGACCGTGTGAATCCCGCTGATTGTCTGGAAAGCCAGGTCTTTGTTCTGAGCGTGGCACTCCTGGATCTGGTCTTTCAGGTCCTGTTTTACAAGGACTAATTCAGTAACACTAAAATACACATGAGCAGACAGATGTCATCATAACAGGTTCAGAATCCTCTACTCTTACAAACAAAAGCAATTTACTCTGAGCCTCTTGGGGGGAAATCAAAGGAGTGCTTCTAAATCTGACAGAGCTTGCATTATTGCTGGCAGATTTAGCACCCAACCCTGTAACTTTGGCCAGAATGGTCATCATTTGACAAAAATCCCACTGGTGTTGAGTTCATACAAATAAATTAAAAAAGCTGAGTTAAGAGCAGAAGGACCAAACTACTGATTGATTGGAAACAATGAACGTGGAAACACTAAATAACAACCAATCAAACAAACAAACCACTATGATAATGAGTAAAGAAACACTACACAGCTGTCTGTTTTCTACCGTCTATTCGAAGTGTCAAAGAATATTTCTGTCTTTACTCCTAAGATATTTAACCTTTTCTGTGTGTTGACGTTTACGATCAGCCCTGCTCCTTATCTCCCGTAAGGAATGTGATAATGCAGTCGTATGTTGATACTATACGTTTTATGGCTTGACCTAGCGGACATAGGGAGTTTTACGACTGTGAGAACGCTGGCTTCACCACGGATGTCAGAGACAGTCTCCAGGTGTTGACGCCCATCCCCAATGATGGCTGATCAGAATTGACATGGCAACCCACCCGTGCAGTCAGAACCTTTGGCTGCTGTGACTTGTGATATGAATTCTCCGGCCGTATACTTGTGAATAAACATCATTGTTTGACATCAAAGCTCCAACTCTCCTCGTGTCTCTCTGAGTCCTGACTCTCCATTGCTGCAGAAGTTTCCCTTACACGGAGTAATCCATCTCTTCACACCTACCTTGGACCAGGTGATGTATTTGTTCTGCAGGAAGGCCAGCAGAGGCATCTCTATACTGGTGAGCAATGTGAGCTCCCAGGACAGGCCCAACATCACTCTGAACATGAGAACGGTTTTGACTGTGCTGCGGACCAGAGCGTTGGAGTTCAGTGCGACCGTGCGGCCCATCCTGTCCACGTCAGAGTGCAGGCGGGAGGACAGACGTCCTGAGGGGGGAGGGGGGAGGAAAGAGCATGTTCAAGGATGTTTACTGGCAGCTAAATGTCTGCAGAAGTACATTAGTTCTACACTTATTGTGGAGGGAAAGTGGAAACTGTCAGATTGTTCGACTAGTAAGTTATAAATAATTACTCGATGAATAAATAGTTACATGGCTTAGCTGAATACTGCATTTTGTATTGATCAATAAGCGGTCTGCTGATGGCTAAACACTCCTCAGTAAAGAAAAGAAAAACAGCGATAGAGAAGGAAAGAGGTTATAATACAGAGAGCTGGAAGACAGATAAATCAGCAGAAGAAGGCAGACAGGAAGTAAACACCAATGGGAACACAGTATGGACTTTGTTTATATAATGGTTTATAGAAAAGAAAATATGAACTGGCTTGGTCAGTTACAGAAAACTCAATCAGGGCTGCCGTCATTTTCTTTGAGTTACGTTGCTGTGGTTCCAGCTTAATGGAACCAATATGATCATTTTTCATCAATAAAACAAGTTTAAATCAATATATAATGTCAAATTATTGTTTTAGTAGCCGGTAAATAAGCAGGATTATATGCAGCAACCCGGTTATCATAGTGAAAGAAACCCTGAAAGGTTGATCAGGAGGATTCAGGGTTTGAATTACCCTAATTGGGATATTATCACTGACTTATTATCAACTGTGGGCATATACCTTTTCAGCCAACATCCTTGTCGGTCCTTACTAATGCTCCTGAGGCTAAATGGGAGAAATGTTTCCATAGTGTGTCCTCATATTGCCATGGCTATGTAGTGTACTTTTTTGGAATAAAAGTCTAGGTGGAAAATATATTGTGTCTACAAAAACAGATTTCTTGACCCTGTAAATCATTGCCTCCCTGAAACATCCCATTAGACACGTTCACATCGTTGTCCTCACCAGGGTTGTTCTCCTCAAAGAAGTGCACCTCCTGCTGCAGCAGGGTGTGGAACAGCAGGTGCTTCAGTCTCTTGTTGAGTCTGGCCAGAGTGCACATAAATATCCCTCCTCTCATGCCGGAGAACAGAGCACTGTCAAGATGGAGACATTACAAATAATTTGGTTTATGTTTCCCATCAGTGAAATAAATCATCCATAAAAAAAGTTGAATTTCATTACCTTCCAAGCGAGACAAAGGCCAGCTGTCCAATTGCATAACCAACGCTGGTTTGATGATTTTGACCTCCTAGCATATCGATGACATTCCCCTGATATAATGGGATGTATGTATCACCTGTCAGGAAAGACAAACAACACAGATTATAAAAACATCAATAAGTTGTTTCTGTGATATATATCCTAATTTTAATAACACATTTAAATTTCAATGTAATGAAACAATCTCTAAACCTTCAAATAGATAGAAACAGAAATTATCTTTTTACGCAAATATCACACCTTCATTTTTTTTGTCCTGTTTTAAAAAAATGTAAACCCCATATTATTTAAAAAACAAAATACTATTAGTTTTAGTCTTTTTGCAGTATTTGTTGACATCAAGAAAAAACAGAATGGATTATTCTTTAGTCATTTATAGGGATGTACTTAAACGTTTGAAGCTTAATTCGAACAGTTTTAATAAACATTAAAATGCTGGAGAGATCCTTTTTTTAAAGATCATTCTCTATACAGGTAGCATCTTTATAGTAAGTATAAGTATTATCTTTTATATATATATTTAAAAATGTTTCCCTCTTTTTTTATTCTGATGACATCGTAAAACAGCCTTTACATGCCTTATTCAGAAACCAAAAGAAAAAGTAAAAAGACATACCGTAAATTCCGGACTATTAAGCGCACCTGAATATAAGCCG
>CALSBZ010046728.1:724601-736920 GCA_943591055.1 Gobionotothen gibberifrons | reverse complement strand
TTGTCAAAAACATAATTATTTTTGACTCAATCCCACATACACTGAACTGCTGCCACATTTCTAACTAAAGGAAGAAATGTGGAATAATCCGCCGCTAAAAGTCATCCCAACAAAAGCATGATTTCTGCCTTTCTGAGTAATATTTGGTGTGTAGCCGATTACTGAGGCCATAAAAAACGAATTTATATATTTGTGACCTGTTTGCACAAAAGTTATGTACTGCTTTATCTTTGAAATTGAAACAAAGCGCTCAACTGGTACCATGCCAGTCTGGTATTGGAGTGTCACTTATAAGGTTATCAACTAATCGTACATAATGTGGACCTGAATATATATCTTTTTTGTACAATATATGGACATGACCTCAATATAGTGTTTTACATGCATTTGCTTACAATAAATGGTGCTAACATTTTAACATATGAAAGAATAAAGAGTAGGTTTTTTCCTATTATAACAAGATTTGGGCATTAAGCTGATGCTGTATATTTCTTATTAACAGTACATTCATTTTATGATCTTTTATTTATTTAGAAAAATATTTTCTTTTACATCCTTATTCCAATTTCGGAATATTCTTAAGAATTTACATGAATAGCTCTTTTAAATGGTGAGCTTGCCTTATTGTTCTGTTATATTATCATCTGCATAAAGTGGTCTTGAAATTAAATAAATAAAAGTTAATTGCAATATTTTTCTGGGATAAAATATTGTTCAACATAAATATGTATCCTGATAGGGGATGAGGGCCTTTAGGTGGTCATCATGTTGAGGCACTGAGTGGAGGGGTAGTACAATCTGAATTATATGAGTTCTTATTGCACATTCAAGGCCCAAATCCTTAAAGAAATGTGCATTTAATGAAACAACCAGAAATTATTTGACACACCAGGTAGCTAGGACAAATATAGAATAATCACACCATATTTTTCTTTAACTCTTATTGAAGCACTCAGGGAGCGACTTTACTCCACTATGTTTGCCATCACTTTGATTTCACCCATTTATATTTCTACTTAGTTTGTTTGTTATACTGTATCATTTAACAGCAGCTAATCAGACCTATTGATAATCATATAATATCATCATTAAAACACAGCAAACATTCAGTGATTTCTTCAACAAAGGATCATGTATGTAACTTGGCTTGATAAAGTGAGATACCTCATGTAAGATAGATTGTGTGATCACATTGATAGGATCAGCAGCATATTTGCAATAAATAGTACAATCACTGTAGTTGTTAAGTGCACATCTGTTCATTTTGGTATAAAGGTTGTCTAACATTAATTATTCTTTGTGGTTCATCTTGACTTTTATGGCGCACCAGATGGCGGGAAAGTAAACAGTGCAACATCTGGAGCACCGAGCTGGCTGGTGCAAACATCCGGAAACAATCTGCAAAGCTGATTGAGTTTGTAGAGGAGGAGGGGGGGGGGGGTTCAGACGCTAGAGGTGTCTCCTTCACACGAGGTCTTGTCTTTGTCTCCCTCTGTGGGCACGCTGCGGTACTGGCAGTCCGGAGCCAGGTCCACAGCAGGTCTGGCTGCTTCAGGCAGAGGGGATGGGGGACCCTGCTTCGACAACTTCCTGTCTCTTTTGTCCAGCCAGCTAAACGCCACGATGAGGAACACGCCGGAGGTGGCAACCACGGCACTGCAGGTGAAGAATACGTGGTAGTACTCGCCCGTCCTGTCGATCAGGACCCCTACAACAACAAGAAACATCATCCATTATGTTTTGTCTTTTATGGGTAACATTTGTTTAAAAAAGGTCTTATATTTTTGTATAATTCCCTTAAAAGAACAGAGAAACTTTCATAATAAGGTTCCTAAAAGAGCTTTAACCTTTGGTAAATACACGAACAAATTAAGACAGTGTTATTTGGAAGAACCAGGGTTCGAGTTATGTGGGAGCCAATGAGAGCTGAGCTCCCATAAGGAGGGGTCTGAGCTCCCACGGACGCAGTGAAACCATACATCTGTGGGGGTCGCTAATACATTACCAACAAGCATTATTTTAAATCACAAATAATGCATGTGTCAATGTAATGAGTATTATTTACGTTAACAAGGTAAATAGGCTAAAAGAAAAACATGTTTTCCAAAAGAACTACGCATCTCTTGAATGACAATATGCCAGCACTGCATCTACAATCTATGCCTGTGAGCGTGCTGCGCGAGCCGAGATGATGTGTGTGTGCGTAGTTGAACCTTTTCATATTTAAGTTTGTAGCAAGTAGAGGGCTGCTGGCAGTCCCGGACAGGCCATCGGGAGGACCGGGAGGTTTCCCGATGGCCTGGTGATTTTTTCTTTTTGTATGTATTGTGAACGCAAATGTGGGTTTGCCTCACACAGGGTGACTGTCTGTCTACATGATGTGGCATCTGTTTCATATGGGTGTTTCCATAGATCTAGTCTCTTTATTTTCCCCTCTAATAATGCTATGAGTGTGTGTATACGGCTAAAGACATACAATGACAACATTAAGTGTATCATTCAAAATGTATATACACGGATTAAGATCACCTCACCCTATTTATATTGCCATAACAGGGCTCCACCTTTTAAATAAATACATCAAATAGGTCGAAGAGGTAGTAACTGAAGATGCCCTCAGCTGAGTATGCAAACATGTTAACTGTGTCTGCAGGCAAATGTATTCTTCAACACATATAAACAAATGAGGTCTACAACTGTGAGTGAATAATGATTAACGCATATTTGCATACATGAAAATGGAGAAGCTCTTTCAGGAAAAAGCTTTGGCTTTTAAACTCAGCGCAACTATAATACCCCAACAACAGGCCTGACATTAACACTTAGGAAAATATATATTTTACTTAACTTTTATAGTTTTTAGCCATTCAAGTATATTTTATATATTTTTTACTTTATTTTTTATCATTAAATACAATTTCCATACGATGATATGCATTTAATGAATTCTCTTCTCCACAATATTTGTTTCTAATTTTTATTTATTTAAAGTTTTATTTTCCATCTTATTTTGATTTTTGTTTATGTCTAAGACTTTCCCTGTTTTTATGTTAATTTTCACATTAAAAAACTATAATATATATTTTTTTAAATATTAAAGTTTTTATTATTATTATTATTATACTTTTTATTTCTTCTCAAACCTTTCCTTTTTTTACACAATAATTAATACCGAAAAAGTATGTTCTATTGCAGGAAACTATCTATGGAATTATAAAGAATTTGTTGACCCACAAAATAAAATGTTTTCCTTTTGTAATAAAGTATTTTTCTTTATTAGTAACCTAATCCTTCTTATTCAGTTGTGTAACCACCACTAGTGATCTGGGAGCACATGGAAGAGCGACCCCAGTCAGACTCCCAGTGTGTGTGATCGTGTGTTGACTCGTATCTGAGGTTACATCACGGCCTGGCTATTAGAGCACTGAGACTAACATGGAGCATACCTGTCATCTGAGACGAGGAGGTCTCTGCCCTTTCCCCGCTCTGCTCCACGACATGAATACCCCCCCCCCCCTCCTCCAGCATTAGGCACAGACTTGTTTCATACCGGATCATTTAACTGTGAGTATGACGATGTTATTTACAGCAACAGCCTGGAGCAGGAGGGGCGGAGCTGTCTATTGCTACATGTATTGCCATTCTCATAATAAACAAAAGCACCAACATGGCAGTAAAACACATGCAGACACACATGCAGGTCATCTGACTTCATGTGTTTTGTAAGTTTAAAGGTCCCATGTCCTGCTTTTCCGGTTATTCCCCGTCCCCTTGTGTGGTATGAAGCTTTTTCTGCATGTAAACGGTCTGCAGTCACAAACCCTCAAAGTACACCCTGTAGCGAGTAAAACTCTAACACAGAAAATACCTGTCTATGCTGCCCCAGAACGCCTCGTTGGACATTTCTCTTTTTCCATTTGTTTCTTCCGGAACCGTCATGCGGTTCGTCATAACTGGCAATGTCGTTTATTTGACCATGGCACTGCACCGTTACATCATTTCCTGATCAAAAGTTCAAGATTACAGTATTTAAACAGCTACTTAAGGTGTGACTGCTTTGACATTTGAAATCCATGAACATAAGCTCAGCAGGAACAGGGTTTACTAAGGTAATAAATCAAGGTGAGGGTTTTGTCATTCTTTCATAGACTTGACAACTGCTCTTCTTTTTGCAACTGCTGCATACGTTTTAACTGGATTATTGAATTACGTCATCCTAGGTGTTGATCTTCAAATCAGGAAAAAAAGGAGATCGAACGTCAAGAACAATCGAGCTAACACCGATGTTTAACAGACTTCTATACAACTGAACTGGACGCCAAAAAGAGTCGGAAAAACACATTTTAAACATGAAATCTGTCTTTTGTGTTTTCACCAATTTGTTTTCGTTGGATGAATTCTAACAGGGAGAGCTGACTGTAATGAGGCCAGTGATGATGAAGACAGCAACTCCCATAATGCACAAGCAAACTCCTTCTGTTATTGTTTGGATTAAGAGATTCCTAGCAGTAGAAAAGTGCACTTAAACCCATAGTGCAATGCACAAGGAAATAGGTTTTACAACTGCAGATGGTGGACAGTTTATTATGATGAATCAAAACATTGTTGATTGATGTGTGCATCATTTTCCAATTCAAAACAGAAAGTATATTATTTATTGTACTCTAACTGCAGTACATTACTAGTATGTAATTAGGACACAGCTGTGGTCTAACAGGTGTTGGGGGTTTCACCCCTGCTGTCTAACCCAACCAATACATCTTCCTTCAGAGCAGCTCTCTCATTAATAAAACCGTTTCTACCAAAGACTCAAATCTGCCCGAGGCTTTTAAATCCAGCTGAGGCAAATCCTATCCAGACCATCTGATTAGAATGTGCCCCCGATCCCTTATCTCTCCCCTCCATCTCCCACTCTACCTGCTAGTGGAGGCCCGATGAGCAGCGTGATGCTCTCCATGACAGCGAGCAGGCCCAGAGCGGAGGGGAAGCGCTTCATCTCCACGATCTCCATGAGGACGGTGAACATCAGGGAGCCCACCACACTCATGGACAGCCCGTAGAAGACCACGTAGACGAGCAGCACGGGGAAGCTGGGCCCGATGCAGCAGATAGTGTTACTGAGCCCGTTGACCAGCAGCGCCGAGGCAAACACGTAAATGTGTCGCCCCTTGAACCAGGGCATGCTGAAGAGGATGCCGAAGGGCGGCCGCACCACGATGTTGACCATACCCATGATGGAGATCAGCAGCGCGGCGCGGCCTGGCTCCATGTCGTTAGCCGTGGCGTAGGGAACCAGGTAAATCAGAGGCACCACGAACCCCAGCATCATCCAGGTGATGCCGATGGCGTACACGCAGTAACGCGAGTTGTGGCAGAGCTGATCAAACGCCATGTGTTTTCTCAGAGCAGCCACAAAGTAGTTCCATATCCTCCTCATCCACCCTTTTTTCTTCATCATTTTCTCCTCCTCAGGCGGAGGGGGTCCATGGTTCATCAGCGGCTGGCCTCGATGCTTGGGGGGCTGCAGGGGCCTCATCAAGGCTCCACACACGCAGCAGTTCAGCAGCACGGCCCCCAAAACAAGGAAGCTGCCCCTCCAGCCCAGCTCTGTGTGGAGGTAGTTACCCAGGAAAGGTAGAGTGCAAAGTCCCAGCGCCGTGCCCGTGGAGGACATGGCGTTGGCGAACGCACGGCGACGCACAAAGTAGTGACCGAGGATCGTCACCGCTGGCTGGAAGCTGAAGCAGAAACCCAGTCCTGAAATGAGAGAAAAACATTCAGAATGGAGCAACATCAGGTATGACATTGTGTTTATTGATTTACAAGGTTATGTAAAGAAAATGTGCAGTAGAAAATAGATGCAGCCAGTGGTGGAATTACCAAGTACATTGTCTTGAGTATTTCCATTTTATGCTAATTTATACTTCTACTCCACTACATCTTAGAAGTCAATATTGGACTTTCTACTTCAATCCAAAGCAACCAATGTATTATCTTTTAATCTATACACCTATTGCACGTCTGTCTCTTCTGTTTTTTCAACTTTTTCCCCATTAATTGTTGGGTTTTTCCTTGTACCCTGCAGAGTCTAAGGACAGAGGGTGTTCAAAAACTCCCTGAGCCAAATGTGTAATTTATAATAATGGGCTAAAAAAAATCAAATGTAATTGAGTGAGTCTTTTTATGCTTTGTTAATTGTGGTTACATGTCGAGGAAAAACATGTCTCAAGGTAACAGTGGATGAGATTATTCTTATTAGTATATGCATGGTCAAGTATTAATTAATTTCTTCCTAACTTACTCTAACATAAAAACATTATAATTGTTTATATCCATTTACAGATAAGTATAATTTGAAGACACGTTTTTTGTCCAGCTTTGCTCTCCACCAACTCCTAGGGAGAATGTTGTATATGTTACTGCTAGATATGAGCTATTCTCTAAATGCTATTATTTGGCGGGCAGGAAGTGAACATTTGAAAAGATTATAAATCAGTGGACGGTTTGTTGACCTGTAATAACCCCAGCTGTGACGTAGAGCTGTTCGATGGACTGGGTAAAGGAGCTGGCAGCCATTCCCAGCCCACTCAGGATGCCGCCCAACATGACTGTCGCCCGGCAACCAAGTCTCTCCACCAGCACGCTACAAAATGGACCTGTGGATCAAATGTAATGCTCTTAGTTTAATGCATACCGGAGCAGAATCAGGCTTACACAGAGGAGGTCTCACATTAACATTTCTTGTGTTTATCTGTAATCTGTACCAGCTGAATGGAAGCACTGAAAGCATGACTGAACACTTACTTTGTGTGAGTACATGGGCTCTAGCTTAAGTATAGCAGTTAGCTTGCTGACCTATATAACTGTGTGAAAATATGATGCATTTCAGGGGAAATACATAGATAGATGGATAGGGAAACGACTGCAAAATACCAGCACAAAGAAAGAGCACAGTAAATGTTTACATATCAACATTAAAATATATATATATTTAGAGAGAGGAAGTTACACATTGGGTTTCCTGAATTCTCACAGCAGGATATATCGGTTAAAGGTCACAATGAGGGGTGGTAAATTCAACCCACGCCTGTGTTGTTAGGCAACAGGGCTGCAAGGTATTGATGGGGATAGTACCTGGACCAAACTGAGCCTCTCAGTGTTTAAAGACTAAGGTCTGCAGAAGTAGCATCACAACTAGAGGATGGGAAAAAAACACTATTAAAAGGGATAGTTGGGGTTGTATGACGTACGCAATTATAGGCAGGGTTTTACCAACACTAGACAGAGGTGTGCACTCCCAAAACAGGCAGTAGAAAAGGAAATGAGGCTAACCATGGTGTGGATGGGGGAACAGCAGCAAAACATATTGTAGCCATCTATAAAAGTCAATATCTGTTTAAAGGGGCCCTAGTGTGCTTTTTAGGGGTTTCCCTTTCCATTAGTGTGTTATATATACTTATTATATTACTGTTTTTTACTATTCATTCTACCGTGTTGTGTGCTGTTTTATATTGTTCCATGCTCACAGCTTGTAGCACTTCGGGATTTGACTTCAAATATGAAGTGTGTTACAAATGAAACCCATTATAAGAATCTCCCTGGTTCTGTGAGTTAAAATGACAGTTTTTATGTATTGGGGCTGGTAGATCTGACGAAAGCACAGAACAGCTTTAGTTCCTCATCGGAAGGGGCAATCTGAAGGCAAGGTGAAGTAATATAATATCCTAAATATAGTTTAAACATCAAATGATATATTGTTTTGCTGCTGTCCACAGCAATACATTTCACAGCTTCTCGACTGGTAATCCTTTCTGTTTGTCCAAACTGGGGGTGTGCCGACCACAATCTGTAACCCGGTATTACTCTATGCTTAATAAGCTCAACAGGCCCCTAATTCCAACCATCCAAAAATATTCCTTTAATACTCTTATCTGCTCATTTTATTGTGTGTACACTCGACTTTTAGTTCAACTTAAATGTCACGTTCAATCACTGATGAGATATCGGAATAAGAGCTGCTCAAACTGTATGCAGCTCATTGAAAAGATAAATCTTAAGTTCCAGTCAGATTTCTGTCAGCTCAGGAAAATGTCTAACATCAAAGCATTCCTGTGTCCTAAAACCATGAGAACTCAAGCAGGTGCGATTTTCACACACCCACCTGTTAACTCCTGAATAAAAAAGTCCCTCTACTTTGCTCTGAATGCAGCAGCTTAAAGGATAAGACTGGTGTAATTCTATATGTTCTTTGAGTCCACAAATCCCATGCAAATATCAAAATAAACATCTCTCACCAACCCTAACCCAAACAGGAGGAAATGGAGCATTTGTTAGGGGCCATGTTCAGCAACCAATAATCCATCTTTTGCTACTCAAGTGAGTATTTGGGGCCGAATGACCGACATATTTGGACATTAGTGAAGCTCTACAACACATATGAATAAGATATATCAGGCTTTAGAATGCACACATAACTTGTTTGTTTTGGTATTATTTGTGGGATTTGTTGACAGTAAGAAATAATAATAAAAATCACTAGACATGGCCTTTAAAATAAAATACAAAAAACTGAATGTGTGCCTTTAGTGACCCCCTATGATTCCTTGGTATTCAGATTTGTAATTTCCAAAAGACTAAGCCAACTTTGATGCAATCGATTGTACAATGAATGTTCGATTTGTAGCTATATTTCAATAAGTATTTTCATTATCAATAAAGAAAATACTTTTAAAAGAAGCTGAATGGATGAATTCAGGGGTCAACATCAACACATGTTTATGACACATTGCTGATTTGAGCCAAAAGGAGTCAAAAACATGCTTTCTGTTGACTTTTAAGAAATGGTGGGGATCAGGTTAAAGTAGTGCGATAGCATTAAGATTGCACAGACCGGTACTGACTGTATTGATATTGCCACATCACTTTGTATGACAAAAAAAGGGTGCAGGAGCGAATTACTGAGCAACGCCTACAGACAAACTACACTTCACTGATTTATGTATGTGTGGACACAGGGCACTCATTTTAAAGAATGATGATTTTAACTAGTTTTGACAGATGATGCAGGTGCAGATGTGACAGAAAGAGGATGGAAGCTATTGACCAATCTGATCAAATGCAGCCGTTGCAAACTGGGAATGTCCTCGCCTAAAGTCCTTCAACACGCATACAGTACAATCAACAGATCTGTGTAACTGATTTTCTCTACCTAAATCATACAAAATTAAAAGTAATCTTTAGTTTAGATTGGATAAGTATAGGAGATGTGCTTATAGGTTTAAAGTACTTAAGTTTTAAATGACTTTCACACATGTTTTGTGGATTTTGCACTTAATAATTGGGTAATACCTTGCATTATTTGCATCTATCCTACCACCAAAATATCCACTGACACTTTGAAAAAACTGTTTTTAAACATAGAAAGTTCCTGGACTGAGTTAGAGTGTCAGACTAACAACATTCCTTCCTGTAAATGCGTCCAAGGGTTGGATTTCCTGTGAAATGATCTTCTCCAGGCCAAACTGCTATCTAACTCTCACTAGTTTTAAGAGGAAATCTCTTACAGGCATGATGTGCTGTCGGCAGCAGCACAAAATCCTGCTTGTCACCTAATCTACATTTGGCTTCACACACAGACGAAAACAAGATGTTGCCAAAAATAAAAAGCTTGATCTTCTATATTGACCTTAGGATAGCGCTGTGTGCACCACACGGAGAACTAGTGCACTGAAGAATAGTAGTCTTTGAATAAAGATTTGTGTCAATACAACACAAGCTTTTAATAGTCTATGTTTATTTTCTTTATCAGTATCTTTTCAATGCTAGTGGCAGAGGCCTCAGTTCAGCTTGCCTACCTACCTAAAAGTGATTCATCGGAAATAATACAAATTAGATTTTTGGATTTTATAATATGAATACCGTTCCTAAGTCTTCTAAAGAGCTCCAGAACATGAATCCTCAACATTTGACATTTTGCAGAAAAAACCCTCAGCAAAGTCTCTTTTTCTCTTAAAAGTAACTAAATGTCACATTAAAGTTTGGAATATTATTATTTCTAACCCTGAAGCCGTGATGTTGAGCATATTAAAGTCCACGTGAGCTGTGGGTGATAACCAAACTTTAGTTTCTCATGGAATAATCCTTTCAAAATCAACACGAACCCAGCAAGGCAGTTTAAAACACTCTCTCGAGTTTCACTGCTTCCCTGGACAACAACAGCAGGTAGGAGCTAAAGTTCCCCCGAGGCTGCGGGGCATTAAAGGGCAACTTAAATGTTAAATTCTTTAATAAACACGTGTGCATCATTCCCCCTACCCAAGCTGTTGCCACGGGGACAGATGCCTGTTCAGCTCTTACTGCGAGGCGGATCTCTGCACCTGAACCGTCTCCACCTCACTGGTGTCATTCAAGAGTAAAAGGTCCTCACGGTCTGCATGTGTCTGTGCCATATCCAGAGAGGATACATCCAATAATAGATTCAATCGAATTACTCTTCCGCTTCTCTGGATACTTTATGTTCAATTTGCAAGTTTAAAACTAATTGTAAATCATCAGCGATGTGTAAAATGTTCCTCTTTATTAAGTTAGCTTATGTGAACTCAATTAAAAAAGTTAATCTACCTCAGGATGACTTATTTCTTAAAGGGGCCCTATTATGCTAATTTGTAGTGTGTGGGAGAGAAACTCCCTCTGGAGGGAACTTTGGGATTTTAGCCTTTGCAGACCATTTACATGCACAAAACCTATATTATACACTACAGGGAATGGAAAGCCCCAAAAGGGCCCCTTTAATATAAATGGCTGAAAGCCTTTAAGGCACCACGATATGTTGAAGAGTATTTTGTTGTAGTTGATCTAATAAAACAATAATCACCCCTTAACCTTGCCCAAAAATACCAACAACAAAAAAATACAGATGTATAAACCATGGCTCAGGAATCGAGGTCTGAAGTCAAGCCATGAATTTGAGGAATTGTTAAACCGCCAGTAAACAGGAATAAATGACTGAAATCGAGGAAATAATGAAACAGAGCCCGGTTTATTTCCTGGTCTGCCAGCTTTACCTCCTGCGTGCAGCACTGACGTCATGATGGAGGGCACCCAGGAGGTCTCGCTGTTGGAGGCGTGGAACTCATTCTGCAGGTCGGTGTAGAAGATTCCCACGCAGGAGGGGAAGGCCAGGGTCAGAGCTAGCACTACGATGGTGGCAGCCAGCACCACCCACCCCCAGCCACCGTCTGGAGCTGTGACTGTTCCCGGCACAGCCACGGAGCCCCCGCTTCCACCTCCCTGCCCCCCCTCCTCGGATTCACACTCGTTGACCTCTTGAACTTTCTCGATGCCGTTGGACGGCTCCAGGTCCCCGGAGGCCTGGGAGTGGAGGCAGCCATCCCTTGTCTCTCCGATTCCATTTCCCTGAGTCATTTTCTGCTGGGCAGCTCAGGAGGGGCTCATGTGTTAGCTCTGCAGGGTGTGTGATTACCTTTCCTGCCCATGTCACTGTGACTGCTGCTACCTTCAGGGACACCTAGGATGACAAAAGCAAACAATCCATCAGGCTGTGCAGAGAAGCTAAAGAGGTGGGAAGTTTTTATGGACGGGGTGTAAATCTAGTTTCATTACAATACCATATTATATTGATTCCTTGGATATATTTGCTGATATTACAGAGATATGATTTAGATTACATTCAGGGCCCTTTGGTCGATATAAGGAGATATCGTAAACCCATTTAACACAATCAAATACGATAATGAAATCTCACACAAAGCAAACATGACTTGACAATTTCATTACTGGCATCTGTAGGAACAAGGTGCGCTTAGATGGAATTGATGATTTGGTCTCAGGTAAAACTTGACCGTTTCTTATAGGATAAATATGTAAATCATTGCTGATGTTATATTTCCTTCCTTTTTGGTCTTCTGAAACAGTTTTTCTTTTATGTAATGCAATGACAAGGTCTGACAACAAATTATTGAAGGAGCATTTTGGAAAGAATTGCAAATGATTCGGGAAACGTACCAAAGTGAAAAAGAATAACTGAAATATAACAAAACATTTAGCATCTTTAATAGAGTTTCACAGGGTTTGGAACATGTAAGGGATGCTGTTTGGAATGTTCTATTCTTAACAGCAGAGCTTCAAGGCTACAAAAACACGAGTGAATGGAGAGAGGCAGATCGTAGTGAATAGTGCCTTTACACTACATGTCAACATTCCCTATACACACACTGATTTGCCGAATCACTTATCATCTAATCTAAATCTAATTCTAATGCGCACACACACACACACACACACACACACACACACACAC
>CALSBZ010046728.1:661006-719601 GCA_943591055.1 Gobionotothen gibberifrons | reverse complement strand
TGGGAGCAAAAACAAAAGTGTTGCGTTTATATTTTTGTTCAGTGTATGTTATTATTGGTGTTGCATTGATTAGTCGACTAATTCATTGATCAGAAAAATAATGTCAAACTATTATTAAATTCATTTTAGATAAATTATATTATGATATTTAAATGAATATCTTAGTTTTTCCAAAGGACAAAACAAGACACTTAAAAGACATCACCTTGGACTTTGATAAACTGTGATGGATATTTTTACAATTTTCAGACATTATATAGATGAAAATATGTATTGATATACCATCAAATAAACCATATAATAAGTGATATGTTTTTTATTATTACCTTATTCGTCTTTTTATGTGATCCAATTATTCAAATTGTAAAATAAAAAAGTAATCTACAATATTGCCCTTGGATAATAGCAATGTTTTTTTTCTCCATTGGTTCAAAGAACTAAAATGAAATGTGTTTTACAAAATGTCCCAACATTTTACAAAATGTAAAACATCTTCTCTATGTACCATTCTCACTTTTTTTCACATCATTTCGGTTTTATTTGCACGCGTTTTGAGATACCGGTCACCGAATAACACCAGTGGGAGGTGAGAAAATGTGTGTGTGATATGCATGAAATGAAAAATAGCAAGTAAAACAATACTGACTGGTAGAACAGGTGGCTAAGTATAACTTTAGGGTTAGGGTTAGCTAACCCTAACCCTAGCTAACCCTAACCCTAGGTCTACCATTTTTAACCCTAACCCAAGGTCTACCATTTTTTTAATTCCACACTAGCCAACAAACAGTCAGTGAGTCAACATTTTTTAAAACACAGACACATTTTATGATTAAAAACCAGACAGAGTTTGGTTAAAATGTGTTACATGTAAAAGAACAACATTGTAGACAAAATTCAAAAAAATATAAAATAAATAAAAGTGAAACAAAACTGTTTTTTGTCAGCTTCCGAACATTTTTCTGACAGTCTCAATTGACGATATTCACATTGGACATCAAATACTGTTGATAAATGAACACAAAGTAACGGTTAATAGGTGATATTATTCAATACCTCTAAATGAGTGTACAAGTGTGCATGTCCACAAACGCATGCAGGTGTTTACAGGCTAACTGGCTAAATGATCCATGGATTAAAAAATCTTTCTTTTGTGTGTTGGGCTGCGTAAATGCTTTATAAACCAAGGTTAGGGGCGAGGAGGAGGGGGGCGGGGTCCACAATCTGATTGGTTGGTTAATTTCAAAAGCTAGCTATTCTGTATTTAAGTTAAACCGACGTGACAAAGATACAAAAACAACAAAAAGCAGAACATGTGATGAGTAGAGAATATGTCTAGTTGTAGACCAACTGTTCAACACAAGACATCTACACCTACAAACACAGAGCCATGCCTTCCTCTGCTCCCCCCCCCATGCATCACATACACTTTGCACCAACACATGGGTCAGACAAAATCCAGTACACAGTACACATCATAATCTCTAGAACAATGCATGCTCTTGTGTTTTCACGTGCCCAAACAACAGATATATTTATATATGTATATATTTTATTTGTTAAAATTGCACATAATCTGTAGGCTAACTAGTGCATGTGAAAGTAAAAACTATAATGGTCATTAGTTCTATTTTTTTGTTCACAGATCAAGGTCAGTGGTTCGCAAACTGTTTGGCTTTTGACAAGGGTTGCAACTATTGATTACTTTTCTGATTGTCAGTCCAAAACCAAAAGATATTCACTTTATTTTGAGATAAAACTGAGAAAAGCAGAAGAATTTAACATTGAGAGGATGGAAAAGAGAATTTTCTGCCATTTTCATATGAAACATTACGTCAACAATCAAACACTAGCCGCCCTTATCATGTTATTTTTCTTTTCATTGAAATCCTTTTTGTAATTCCTCAAGAAGTAAAACATGTGGTGATTCACAAGAAACATTAACAGAGAAAAAAACAACAGCCATAGCGATGGTTCTGTAAGGCTGTACGTTTTGCTTTGAGCTAACATGCTAATGTTTAGCACGTATCCTTTTCACCTTATCTTACTTGCATTCAAAATGTCTTTTATTAGCACTACTGTATTTAAAAGGTACAGCTATTGGTGAAGGAAATGTCATTACAGGAGTCATACAGATCTCTAAGAGTAACATTTAAGCACTTTTTAAGCACTTTCAAGGTACCCAATCCAAAATGATTGAGACTTTTGATAAATAAGGAACAAATAAGGTTTACAAAATTAATTACATGTATATATATTTTATACTGCCACTTTGTTTAATTAACCAGCTGTTTCTTTTAAATTAGATTGCATGTTCTTATAATATAATTAAATCAAAAATCATATTCTTAACCTTTAAGAGAAAATGATGTAGTAGCACAGACCAGGGATCATCCTCTGGGAACCATGAATATCTGTTCAATACGACATGTTGTTGATCTATTTGGACCTACGATACTAGCATGGCTAAGATAAAAAAATAAACTATAATTACAGGAAAAAAGAGTATATATTGTTGCTTTCCCATCTTTTTAGCAGTCTTGCGACCACTTCTGGGGATACACCCTCAGTTTGGGAACCACTGAACTATGCAACCAAGGGAAGATCTAACTGGGTCCACAAAGTTGATGGGGTACAGTAAGTGCTTTAAGAGGTTGATAACACACATTTAACAATGGGATCATTAGAGATAGATCTTGCAACCCAAGAACCAAAGAAGAAGAAGCTAATAGAGGTGGAGTTCTAAGTCAAATCCTTATCTGATGACAAGTGCACTGGTGTTTTTTTTTAAAGATAAGAGCAGCAGGGTAGTCAGCTGTGAATGATCTTTCTGCTGCCGAGTGCTCCTTGCTTTTACCTTGTTTCAATAAAAAAAATGTATAAAGCCAAACCACCAGCAGTGTTTACAGCAGATTGGGACACAACCTCCAGGAGTGATAAGGGGCTGCACAAAGCAATGGCACAAAGAAAGCAGCTGGTTATCATTTGGAGTTTGTCGGTATTGTAAAATAAAGCAGGGGACAACAGGTTTGTTTGGCTTGCCTCTCACTGAAACACTGAAATTGAAAACAAGCTAAAGACCGCATTACACCTCAGGTAGCTGCCTCCTGGATTTTTTTTAAGGTATGAGAGGCACCTTATGATAAGAGGGGAGAACAACTGTGCACAACACAGGTCAAAAGGCACGACACTGGACACAGATGAAGGGGAAACAACACCCAAGGTGCTTTGCAAAAGGCCCAGAGAAACCACAAAGGGGAGGGAGGGAAAAAAAGCTCCTCAATGAGACGTTTGGGGCATTTTATAGCAACGCTCAGTCTGCTCACAACTCGAGAGGAAAGAGGAATCAAACTGCACAACACAGCAAGAGGAAATAAAACAACGAAGAAGAAGTAGTCACATCAAAGTTTGAGCTCTGAGACCTGACTGAGCATCGGGGAGAATGACGTCAGCACAGGTACAGTTTCTTTTTTCTTGCATTCTTTTTTTGTTCATGCTTGATATAACATAACTGCATCAAATATGTTCTTTATACAAACAAAGGGTGTATCAAAGTGATCGGTTAAAGATCCAGCGCTCTATTTAGCTTTCACGTGCCAGGATTTAAAACGTGAGGTCTGGCTGCACGAAATGTTTTGATCTGATATGTGTTGTGGACCAAACGTTTAAGCTGCTCATTTAACAAGGCCGCAATGAAACCAGTAACAACGTTTTAATAACAGCTATTAGCATGGGATTAGTGGTAAATCCATTAGTGAATTAAAGGCTCTAAAATTAATGGTTTCAGTTTCTCAAATGTCAAGATTTTCCATATTTCTCTGTTTTGTAACATAAGTTTTTTTTTTTTTTTTTTTTAATGTAGGTTGAAGCGAAACCAGAAATTAGAAGACATTACCACATGCATTTTTCATTATTTTCTGACATTTTATAGATTAAACTGTTTTTGCAGATAGGCTATAGCTTTCTCAATAAACAAATGAATAGGTAAGTTCTAAAAACGTCTGAAAATACTAAAGAATTTTATATTTTTTTGACCTATGGAAACATCAAAGTGTCTGTTTTTATCAGAGGAAAAACACAAAAATGTACAACGATTTATTTTCAGCCATCAGCTCCGGTTACTTAGCCCTGCTGATTTAGTAAATGCACATTTTAGGTATGAGCCAATTCACCTATACTTTACTTAAAGTGCATATTACTTATACATGCATACCAATTTGACCTAACAATCGTTTAGTGTGTTCAGGGTTAGCATTCGATATCTAAATGTAGGTTTCCATAAGTGTTAAATGATTTGAAAAAAATATTGGTCATCATTATTCTCATTTTCATTGAAATGTATATTCATTTGATTTTCTTCCTCAGGATCTGTTGGCCAGGATTTCTCTGCAGTACCAATACTTAGAATGTATTCTAGAATGTACAGAATGGTATTTTTCTGCCTTCAATTTAGCGCACTACTGCAATTTCAATAGAACTTCAGACTTCATTTGCATGCTCCAATGTTGTGTTAAAAACAGCACTATCACACAGCAACTAAATGTCAAGTACACTTAAAGAGAAACGTACTTTAGCAGTGTCACATAAGATCTGAAATAATGCGGTAGGTTTGCTTACAGTCTGTAAATCTCTGTGATAATGTAAGCTCAGGTATCTCGGGGTTTAAGCGCAAAGAACTCAGTTGCTACGAGTGCTGCAGAATGTAGGACAACACAGATGTTTGGGTGATAAGTCGAGAGGCAGCTGAAAGTTGGGAGAACATCGGCATGAAAAGAGCACAGCGTACACTGGCCACAGTCCCCGCCTCTTTATCTGGACAAATGACAGTTTTTTCTAATTACAATGTTAAGATATGCAAGAATTCGAAGTAAGATATCGTAGAGAAAACTTGGATGTTGTTTTTTCTTTTTTTACAGAAAACGTGCAATTGATAAAACATGATATTTAAGTGATGGACAGAAAGCAGTGACTGCGTACACACACCATATTACCGGGCGGGAAACCTTCAGAAAAAAATTCATGATTATGAATAATGATATTTTCTCCATCGCTTAAATAGACCCATATGTAAATATATAACAACTATGATACAGAAATCAGTACTTACACCATTTTGCATTTCATATAATTTCATCATGTAGCCTATATAGATCTATATTAAGATTCCTCACATGCCTGGACAAATTGTACACAAGTGTAGTCTTTGTTTTCTTTTTTTCAGAGTTTTCTTTTTGCGCGAACATTATTATCCCTGGGGAGTAGAGACCAAATCGAGCCCAGGGACAGGAACACCTGTAAGATGGTTGTTAACTCTTTCTGTGTGTTTAAAGACTGAAATGCTGCACAAGGATGGCTCAAACAGAGACTCTGCGTCATGCTGCCTTCAAATCCTCCGCCCTTCATCCTCCAGGCTCGGTGTGTTGCCTCAGAAATCAGCCGAGGATTCTGGGAGTGCAGATCAAGACGCGGCAGATTCAGGTAAAGAGGCTCAGACAGAGGGGCGGTATTCATTCCTTTACGTCCTTTGAGAGTCCTGAGGAGGTTCCTGCTTAGCCAAAAGTAGAAGTGATGAGGATGATTTAAAGTAGCTTTGAGCTGGGCGTCCATCCGCTGACAATAAGACGGGGCTACAATCAGTACCGTAGCCGTAGCAGTGACACTGACCATCAAGAAAAGCTGCTATGAGGAAGAAAACACTCACTGGTAATCCCTTTTTAAAAGTCCCCCTGAAGCGTTCCACAGCCGGCCACGGAGGAGGAGGAGGAGGAACATCCGGGTGGTGTTGCAGCACTGGAGGGGGGGGGGCGTCGGCAGCCCCCGCTGTGGAAAGGCACACCAGAGGAGGTGCGGGGCGTCGATGATGATGACGATGTAGACAGAGGTGATGTTAGAAAGGTAGAAGGGGAACTCATGGGTCTTTAATGAAAACTGGAGGAAATGTTTGTTATTGTCTTTTTTTTGTTGGTAAAGTGTTATTTAGCTCAGCGCCTCGTCTCCTCACATCCGCGAGCCTCGCTCCTGGAGGATCTGTGAGGACAGATGGAAATATAAGTCAGTGGAAATCAAAAAACCATTTGCCTAATTTCAGGTAATTAAAGCTGGGGTGATCAAGTCATTGTTTAAGGAGAACATGTATATTCAGGTTTAAGTTTCTCAATTGTGAGGATCAACTTTTCACTTCTCTTTTGTATGATTTTTAAGTTTAATGTTTTGCTTTTTGAATTGTAGGTAAAAAACCATGAACAACAAATTAATCATGATATAATATTTGTTCTTTTTGTCAATAAATCCCACAAAAAACAAAGTGGCTCTGATACACTCCGCTTCAAGTTCATTAACTCCTACTGATGTCAATCTGACGAAACGGCTCAAAAATATGTTTAATTTGATGAAGGAAAAAAAGGCCGGAAAAACATCACTCAAACAGAAAACATTTGTTAGAAACTACTTTCATGATTAATACACATTTGGTTTTGTAGGTCATTGATTCCCAACTAGTTTTCCCCTTCTCAGATTGTTACGTTAAGAGGTGAAAAGAAAGTACAGTTCATATAAGGCTGTCCATGCAAGAAAAATGTTTGCTAGTATTTTTATGGTAGATTTTGTTTTTAATGGGAGTTGTTGACAGAAACAATAATATAGATTAGCATGTGTAGCTACTCGTGATCAGCTCACCTTGGCCTTCTCGGTGGGCTCGATGACGATGCCGTTGGTGGAGTTGTTCAGTTCCCGGGAAACTACACATAGAAACTCTGCCTGGTCCTCGTTGCCGTAGTTATAAGAGGAGCCGATGCTTATGAGCTGAGGACAGGCAAAAAGACCAAAGTAAGAATTACGAAGTACACATTCAGTGTTTCCCCTAGGTTTACTGCTTTGGGGGTGGTGGCATTGGGAAGACAATGGTAGGGGAAACACTGACATTTATGTTCATTTTAGTATTAGTATTCTTTCTGAGTTCAGCATTTCAAACATGATGATTGTCCTTTTCTCTCAGTTTTATAGAGCACAGGTTACATGTTGGATTGTTTAAATATATCTATCCTTTATTTAACCAGGTAAAATAACTGATTGAGATTAAATGAAAATCTACCAAAAATGTAAATAATTGAACCATTGCTATGAAAAGGCATTTACAGGCAATTTGTTTGCCCAAACATTATTAAACTGGCTTCCTAAAGATTCATCTTCTAGTAATAAATATCTTAGAATAAAACGATAACAAAATATGTCTTTGAACCAAAACAGAGGCCCTTCTTTCATGGTCCCACACATTGACCCAATTATTAAAGCAAATCACAAACAAACCTGACCCTATATTGTCTGAATTAATAAGCCTAATTTGTAGACATTAGGCTGATATGAAGCACATTTCAAATGTTCATGTTTCATTCCCAATTTGAGCGCGTTTAGCATGGTTGCAATATTATTTTTTCAGGATATTGGCACAAATGTGAATATCAGCTCTGTTGAATACATTCACAATACTAAATATTAAAAAACATCTCAAATAGATGCCTGAATATAATAAACTCTCTTCCCTTTTCTATTTGAAGAGAAGAAAAAATATGTTTTTTGATAAATGTGCGGGGCTGATCTCCAAACCTTAGCTTTGAAACAACTGATGCATGAACTGAAACATGACAATAGGGAAAACAAATGTGTATTTTGTGCACCTGCTCAAACTTCCAACCGTCTGACATGGTAGAGACCATCTGTGTGAGTTCCTCCTCTTGGCACTGTAGCACTCGGTACACATGCTTCACAGGGCCCTGAGGGACAGAGACACACAGAACAACATCAACAATCTGCACACAGATCAAAGAAAGCTATTTTTGTTGTGTTTGTACCGGAGTTTTCTCTGTACCTGGGATGTTCGGTTCTCGTTGTCCCGTATCCTCTCTTTCACCAGCCTCACCAGTGATGCGATATTGTAGAACTCGGCTTCCTCAAGAACGCCTGACACAAAAAATAGACTTCATTGTGTGGTTTGTATACACTCAAAATGAATATTCACAGACAAAGATTGTGCATGATGTTTAAGTAAAAATAAATCCTGATGAAAGTATTTTACCGTCCTCAGCCAGGTTTTTATCCATGATCAGTTTTCCGTGGCGAAGGTAGTTCAGGATGGGGCCGAAGTATGTGGGGTCCCTGTCGATCAGGTAGGCTCCAGTCTCATCCTGTGGGAGCAAATTAAGGGACGACATGTGTGACGGGGATTTGGTTTTCCTGTAAATACTGTAGTCTCTTTGCAGAAATGGAAAAAGGGACAAATGTTGAGTCAGATAATGTCCAGGAAAACATAATCGTTAAAGAGACGCTTTGAATAGGAGCCACACAGCGACTATTTTAGTGTAAGAAGGATATTTTTGTATCAATAACAAGACATTTCATAACATTATTACCGATTATATGTTTGAATCGAGAAATTAAGAAGCTGTTCAATTGCTAAATAAAGATAACGGATCAATATTATTGTTAACTCTCTACACATTTGTTTTCCAATGTCACAACAGTAGCTGTTAAAGTGTTTTTTTTTTTACCAATTACCAAGTTTTTGCCTTTTCTTTTGGTGCTTTTCTTTGTCTTATGTGAAAGTAAACTGGGTTTCTTGTAAATATTGCAACACCCCAGTAAATGGAACTCATTTCAAACTCTTCTCTTAATGACTGTAGGAGTATTTCTATATTTTTGTTTTGCTAATATTTGTGAATAGTACATATTTTACCACTGCATATCACCAAAAAGACATTACAACTAGGACAAACGGATACATATCATGAAGGAAACAGTGAATCTCGCTTTTAGGATCCAAAGATACTTCTAGCTTTAGTTCTACTGGGCTTTATAATGAACAAAACTATAAACAAATCCAATTAAGCCCAATAAGTTGTGTGTGTGTGCTCACTTTGTCGGAGTCCAGGTCGGGGTCTTCTTGACACAGTCGGGACAGGAAGGATTTGGGGTCCCGACACAGCGTCTGTTTGGTCGTGACGAAGTAGGTCCCGCCGACGTTCAGGCGAACCCAGCGCGAGCCCGGCTTGTCCGCCGGTTCGGACGGGGAGCTCGGGTTGCTCTTCCCCGGGAACCCAAACACAGAGCGTCCGCCGCTGCCGCTCGACACCCCGCCGGGGCTGAGCTGGCTGCTCCGCGGAGGAACCATGAGAGTGGGCGACGCCAGGCGCACCGAGCCCCGGACATCGCGGTGCTGCTCGGGCTGCTCTATGGTGCCAGTGCCGCTCGACTCCACGACATGCAGTTCAGCCATGTTTTTCTATTCGTCTGAAAAGCACACACGATTAGCTAACGACACACTGCGGGGAAACACTTTCGCCCAGCCGATTTGTAAACAGAGCGGAGAGGGTATTTTTCTCCGACGGGGCGGCTGGCATCAGGGCGTTGCTGCTCGCGCTCGACCGCCTTTGTCTCTCCAGCGCCGAAGATTAAGACACGGATATGATTATTAAAGGCTGTACGATGTTAGCAGCATCGCTTTTAATCGTTTCTGCTCAAGATAAATTGCTCATTCTTGTCTATTCAAACGTTAATCAGAGAAAGGCACCTCTTCCGGGTTGTAACGTGATTACTGTTTACTTCCGCTGTGTCGTCGTTTTTCAAAATAAAAGCAAAAAGTACAAATAATAACATTTATTAAAATGTTAATATATGTGAAATAATATAGAGAAATCTGCACAGATATTGCACAGATGCCCTGCACCAACATGTTGCACTTTTCCCCCTACACAAACACAGTGTTTATAAAAAATGTGTAATTAAACATTTATTTTTTAAGTATAACAAACACATCTTATTTAACAGGCATCGTTTGAGCATGATACCTTTATTTTTACATTAAGAATGATATAGCCATATATATAAGACAAATCATAAATGACAGAAAGTGACATATATTTGACAGTAGGCTATATAGCTTAAAATTACGCTTATATTTATGATAACATAATTTTCTCCATCATTGTAAATTAATTCCCTTTCTGTTCCCTTTTTTGGGTATATTTTTTCTTTATATTTATGTTCTATAAAAATAAGAAATAAAAGCATTGTTGTAGGATTCTTTTTTAACCTTTGGAGGGCAGTGTGGCGCCGTTCCCGCCCCTATTACAGCAGCAGAAGAAGAAGAAGGATTTGACTGGTTGTGGGCGCGTTTGGTGCTTGTTTGCTGTTGTATGGAAACAGACACGGCTGACAGGTATAGTACTTGTTGAGACTCTGGTTACACCTGTAATAAGGCTTATTATTACTGAGTAACGTTGTTATTACGATTCAATTAATTATATATGTCATGCTTTATAAGCTAGCTACGCAGTTAGCATCCTAATGGTTTATTTTACTCGAGGCAGTTACCAAGCTAGCATCACATAACTGTTGACTGTTAGCTCAGCATCACAGCTCGTAAGAGAAGATGGTGTACACGCACGCATTTAAAATATCTGGTTGAGACTAAATCTGTTAAATTAAATAAGTTGGTCAGTAGGAGCCATCTCTATATGGGGCTAGTCTATTCTCTTTATTGTTTCATTTAATAAAGTGTGTGTTATTCCAGCTGACTGAGCCATGAGTGAGTTCAGGATCCACCATGATGTGAACGAGCTGCTGAGCCTGCTCCATGTCCGAGGAGGTGATGGAGCAGAGGGCTACATCGACCTGCTGCAGAAACACAGGACTCCCTATGTCAATACTACAGTGTCTTCTCACAGTGCTAAGGTGAGTGTTAACAGACATGCTTTAGTATAACTTCATAAGCAGGCAAAAGTCTTACAACGTGACCATGAGCTCCCGAAAGTGATAAGGTGGCATGAAAGGATGATATTAATAACTTTTGCAGGGCTCATTGGCCAACAAAATATTTTTGTAATCAAATGTTTCTGCATCAACTGCAGTTTGCACTTTGTTGAGTTCATGCTTGTGTCGCAACTTGTGAAGATGGATACATAAATATGAATTACTGAGACATCTCTTTGCATGTGCTATTCATGTTAATTGTTTAAAATACATGCCTGGATCTGGATGAACAATGGCATACATAATTAGTATACAACATAAATACATCTTTCTGTGGAAGGAACCACAACAATTCTGAAATGTGTTGCTAACTGTGAATATATTCCTATATTGTCTGTTATCATTTTCAGGTCAAATTAGCTGAGTTTTCTAAAACCCCCGAGGACTTCTTGAGGAAGTACGAGGAGCTCAAGTCCAAAAATGTTCGAAACCTCGACCCTCTTGTCTACCTGCTGTCCAAACTCTGTGAGGATAAAGAGGTAACACATTGCAGCTTATTATCTGTATCTTACTATCTTGTGACTTGTGACTTGACTCTTGTGTAAATAGGAGATAGACGTGCCTCGATTTGTTGATTTTCCACCACGTTAAAAAAGCGAGATAAACCTCCGTTTGACCTCATTTGTTAAGCTTTCTTATCACAGTGTCTCACAGCTATGTCATGATATTTTCCGTAGACCCTCCAGTTTCTGCAGCAAAATGCCAAAGAGAGGTCAGAGTCATCCACAAACACCACGGCAACCACGACCACCAGCTACAGTCTGCCTCAGACCAGCACCAAGATGTCCATGCAGGAGCTGGACGAGCTGCGGAAGAAGCTCGGCAACGTGACGGCCAGCTCCAACGCTCCACTGGTGAGCAATTATAACTCAGTCAGCTGCATCAGATCTGAGGTTAGGTTGGCCCAAGACAATGTAGAACAGGCCATTCAGATGGAAATTATTTATCTTGGAGGGTTTAGTGGGTTTAGTGATGTTAGGGGTTCAATTATTTTCAATCCCATCTAGAGGTATATGCATGCTTTTCTTCCTCTACCTCAACAGAGTCAACAACCTACTGTTTTACGACACACTTGCTGTTTAGGCCATTATTAAGGTCCCATCAGGACTCAAAGCCTCTGACAAGAGAGTCAATCATAATGTGCTTTTCACTGTCAAACTAAAGCGAGAGCTTGAAGATGCTAAAAGGCTGAACCTACTGTTGAATACTAGGTTCAAATGACATGTTGCCCTTTTATCGGCTCTTAATGAATCCGCCTCTCTTTGTCATTTGTGTTTTCTGTAGCCTGCTGAAGTCACACGGAAGATGCTGAGGGACAAACACAACAAGAAGAACCCCACCCTGCCCAACCCTGTGTTTCCTAACTGGGTGTACGACCGTCCTGCTCTCCTCGGAGACTTCATCACCAGCTCCGGCCCCACAGGAGATCCAGCTGTGGCCATCGGTAAGCCAACACATTGGAGTGTGCAGCCCGACACTAGCTCATTATCCACCTGACTGGATCATCATCGACCTGAAATTAGTTGTGTTCTATTTCAAAATACTGTATTTGTTGTTGTTGGTGTTTATACCTGGGTTTTCTGCGCTCAGGTACGATGCCCCTGCCTGCTCAGGAACAAGCTCTGGTGGAGGATCTGCTGTTTGTCCTGGTTGGTGTTGATGGGCGGGACATCACAGCTCAGCCTGTCCTGGGGAGGCAGAACCGCTCCTTCATCGTGGATTCAACGCTAGACATGTCCATCAAAGAACTGGTTAACAGAATATTACCAGTTGCGTCGTATTACTCCACTATAACACGGTAAGAATATAAATGTCAGTTGTTCATATACATTTATAATCTGAGGATACATTATCAGATGGTTCTGTTGTGTTCGTCCTTCAGCTTCATTGAGGAGAAGTCGTCCTTTGAGTACGGCCAGGTGAACCACGCGCTGACGGCGGCCATGAGGACCCTGATGAAGGAGTACCTGATCCTGGTCACTCAGCTGGAGCACCTGCAGCGGCAGGGCCTGCTGTCCCTGCAGAAGCTCTGGTTCTACATCCAGCCCACCATGAGGACCATGGAGATACTGGCCTCCATCGGTGAGACTGATCAAAAATGTTTGTCTTTGATTGGGGCAGTGTTCATTTTAATAATGAAAACTACGACTAAATATGTTTTGCGTTTATTTTCAACATCAATAAACACTAACTGTGACTATATCAACAAGTAATATTGTTGACAAAAAAAAAATTTATTTGTCTAAAACTAAACTAAAAGTCATATTTTTTTTATCCAGATCCAACTAAAATACCCAGACCTTTAGTCAACTAAAACTTAGCAAACAGAATGTAGTTAACAAAATATGATAAAAACTAACAAGGACATTTGACAAAGGACTAAGAAGGAATAAATAAAAATACCTGACAAAAGTAACTCTAATTCAGTGTGACCCAGCAGTTTGAGCTCAGCTGTTGATGTCAACATTTCATCCCTAAACAATACAAGTTCAAACTAATAACGTGTGTTATACCCTGGGGTGATTCTTTACTGTTCGAAGATAGAATTGGTTAGGAAATGTTTTTGTTATTTCCTATAGATAACTGCACTAATCAAACCGGTACCTTATTAAAATATGAAATCGTTTTTCTTCCACTCATTTCACAGCTTCCTCGGTGGACAAAGGGGAGTGTATGGGGGGGGCGACACTGAGCCTCCTCCACGACCGAACCTTCAACTACACCGGGGACAGCCAGGCTCAGGAGCTGTGCCTCTACCTCACTAAAGCAGCCAGCGTGCCCTACTTTGAAATACTGGAGAAGTGGACCTACAGGGGCATCATCAAGGATCCATACAGGTACAGTTTACACTGACGCTCGGAAATAACACATTACACTTGTATTTTACGACGGCTATTAGGATCATTGTTGTTGAGAGTCAAGGGAGGGGGTAAAATGATTTTAAAAAATCTGAATTTTCAATGTAAAACTTTGAAGTTCCTTCAACAATTATGGGTAAAAAGATTACACAATGTTCTTGATTAAAGAGTACATTTGTAATTTTGAGCTCGTAAAGTCCCTCTGCCAGTCCCATAAAACATATGTTTTGTACCTACAGTGGCCCCTCTATCATAGTATCTACTCCGTGTTGAAATCTGATTGACTTCTATTGTCTATATTTGTTCCCCACAGTGAGTTCATGGTGGAGGAGCACGAGCTGCAGAAAGAGAAGATTCAGGAGGACTACAACGACAAGTACTGGGATCAGAGATACACCATCGTACAACATCGCATTCCTTCCTTTCTACAGAAAATGGCAGACAAGATATTAAGCACAGGTAAAAAACAAACTAACAAACAAATGTCAAACAGTAAAAAAAGCCTCTCTTAAACAAGATATTGATTTTCTTTCTCTGTCATTTTGTAGGGAAATACCTGAATGTGGTGCGGGAGTGCGGCCGCGATGTGACGTGTCCTGATGCTAAGGAGGTGCTGTACACTCTGAAGGAGAGGGCCTATGTGGAGCAGATAGAGAAAGCTTACAACTACGCCAGCAAGGTCCTGCTGGACTTCCTCATGGAGGAGAAGGAGCTGGTGCTACGCCTCAGGTAGGTGCTCAATCAATCAATCAATGTTTATTTATATAGCCCAATATCACAAATGTTACATTTGTCTCAGTGGTCTTCACAGTTTGTACAGAATATCAGTATGACAATACGACACCATCTGTCCTTAGACCCTCACATCGTACAAGGAAAAACTTCCAGAGAAATCCCACAGTTTAAAGGGGATCATGGGAGAAACCTCAGGGAGAGCAACAGTGCTGAGTGGTATTTGGAACCAAGGGAGATAAGAGAGAGTATTCAGTCTTTCAAAAGCCCTAGTGTCCTTTATGGAAGCATCTGCATTTATTTCTAATAATAATAACTATTCGTTAAATATAAGTCCACGCTTTCCTCTCCCTTCCTGACAACATATATAATTAAAGACAGTCATTTCATCTGATAACCACTCTTTTTTTAATCTTTCTTTTTGTTTGTTTTGAGGATGATGATGTTATAAATATATGACATTCAAAGCTAATTTAGAAAACCTCAATAGCATTGAATACAAACAAATACCCATCTGTAGATACTCATGTTTGGGTATAAGTCTTGCCTACAATCTTTTGGATGTAGTGATTCACTGATATTCCTTTAAAACTCGATGTGTCTGTCATTAGATCCATCAAGCACTACTTCTTGATGGACAAAGGGGATTTCTTCGTGCACTTCATGGACCTGACAGAGGAGGAGCTGAAGAAGCCGGTGGACGACATTGTTCCCCCCCGACTGGAAGCCCTGCTGGAGCTGGCTCTGAGGATGAGCACCGCCAACACCGACCCCTTCAAAGACGACCTCAAGGTGGGTGCAAATAATCATCCTGTAGTTCTGTGTCCTATGGAGCACGCAGCGAAGTAAGTAGTTGAAAAGCCTCACAACCTGCTCAGCAGCAAACATCAGACACAGTAAGAGACCAGCTGGTGAACTTAGTGAGCTTAAAGAGCCACATATTTCCCCTCATTTAGTAGAGACCAATAACAGAGTTTAAAAAAGATAATATTGGATTTATTGGATAAAATGCGAGTTGTCGTTAAGTCTTGTTTGTGCTACCCCCAAGTGGCAATAAGTAGTTATTGCATGTTTTTAAAGGGGACATATCAAGCCCAATTTTAGGTTTATACTTAATAGTCATATGTTCTGTTTCTATAAGAAAATGTTCACACATTTAATGTTTAAAAAACACACACTTTTGATGCTATTTGTTTGCATATACCTGTATCTGTCAAAAGTAGGAATAGCATAATATTTGCCCTTTAAAGACACATGTATGCCTTAGCACAAAGTAACATTTACAGAGCATCTGGAAAGTATTCATACCCCTTAACTTTCTTTACATTTTGTTATGTTACAGCCTTATTTCAAAATGGATTAAATTGTTTTTTTTCCTCAACATTCCACACACAATACCCCATAATGACCAATATAAAATGTTTCTAAATAATCAAATGAAATATCATGTACATAAGTATTCACACCCTTTGCTTTGACACTGAACATTGAGCTCAGGCGCATCCCGTTTCCACTGATCATCCTTGAGATGTTTCTATAACTTGACTGGAGTCCACCTGTAGTAAATTCAATAGATTGGACATGACTTGGAACACACCTGTCTATATGAGGTCCCACAGTTGACAGTGCATATCAGAGCACACACCAAGTCATGAGGTCCAAGGACTTGTCTGTAGACCTCAGAGACAGGATTGTATCAAGACACAGATCTGGGGAAGGGTACAGAAACATGTCTGCAGCATTGAAGGTCCCAACGAGCACAGTGGTCTCCATCATTTGCAAATGGAAGATGTTTGAAACCTCCACGGCTCTTCCTAAAGCTGGCTGCCCAAACCAAACTGAGCATCTGGGGAGAAGGGCTTTAGTGGCCAGAAGGAAGCCACTCCTCAGCAAAGGCACATGAAAGCCCCCATGGAGCGCCTAGAGGACTCTCAGACCATGAGAAACCAAATGGTCTGGTCTGATGAAACCAACAAGGATCTCTTTGGCCTGAATGCCAAGCATCATGTCTGGAGGAACCCAGGCACCGCTCATCACCTGGCCAACACCATCCCTACAGTGAAGCATGGTGGTGCAGCTTCATGCTGTGGGGATGTTTCAGCAGCAGGAACTGGGAGACCAATCAGGATCAAGGGAAAGATGAATGCAGCAATGTACAGGGAGACCCTTGATGAAAACCTGCTCCACAGCGCTCTGGACCTCAGACTGGGGCGAAGGTTCACCTTTCAACAGGACAACGACCCTAAGCACACAGCCACGATAACAAAGGAGTGGCTTCGGGACAAGTCTGTGAATGTCCTTGAGTGCCTCAGCCAGAGCCCAGACTTGAACCGGCTTGAGACGATCTGCAAAGAAGAATGGGAGAAACTTCCCAAAGAAAGGTGTGCCAAGCTCGTAGCATCATACTCAGAAGACCTGAGGCTGTAATTGCTGCCAAAGGTGCTTCAACAAAGTATTGAGTGAAGGGTGTGAATACTTATGTTTATGTGATATTTGAGTGTTTTATTTTTAATTCATTTGCAAATATTATTTTAAAACTTTTTTGACTTTGTGATTATGGGGTTTTGTGTGTAGAATGTTGAGAAAACAAATGAATTTAATCAATTTTGAAATATGGCTGTAACATAACAAAATGTGGAAAAAGTGAAGAAGTATGAATACTTTCCGGATGCACTGTAATTAAAAAACGTTCAGTAATTTAGGTGATACCTTGCTGTTTTCTTGCACTAGGTAAAAAACATGTACTATGGTTTTATGCAGTAAAATCAGTATTGCAATGTTGACGGGCCAATATCGGGGGGCAAGCAAACACCACAACCACAATACAAATAATGTACATTTAATCTCAGTAGAGGATAGGTGGAACAATTGCCCCAAAGACTTGTACAAGTGCCAATTCAGCACTGCCAAACAATAACAGAGGAGAAATGAATACACATAGCCCGATCATCTGTATCATTGCAACCAGACTGGTTGCAGACTCAACTGGACAACTCTCTGCGCCCCATGGTCCTTCTCATTTAATGATTCAACAATAAACACATATTTCATGTTTGTTAAATGTAATTCAGAAAGCGGCTCAAATACACTTTATTAGCCACAACTATCTTGAAAACCCTCGACAAATGGAAAGGAAATGATAAGCTATAGGAATAACTGGAAACATAACTTGGCAATCTATCCATTGCTTCATTATACCGTCACTAATGTAGTTAGTTCTCTTCGCCCGCACACTGATCCCATGATTTATGAGCGTCTACACACTTCATAATGTTAAACTTCCTCTCTTCTCTCCACAGATTGACCTCATGCCTCATGATGTCATCACTCAGCTGCTGCGGGTGCTGGCCATTGAGACCAAACAGGAGAAGGCCATCATCAACGCTGAGCCCACCGAGGTGGGCCTCAGCGGCCTGGAGGCCTTCTCCTTCGACTACATCGTCAAGTGGCCCCTGTCACTCATCATCAACAGGTACTCAACTACTGAATTGATCCAATATCAAAAATAAATTCACAAGTAAGTACTTAACAAAAATTAAGTAGACATATAAGGAATTCTTCTTTGTTTTTCCAGTATCCCAGATTGACAGGAATGTGTCCCTGGAAGCATATATGCAATTAAACACCATTTGTACTTGTATGAATTTTCCAGGAAAGCCCTGACGAGGTACCAGATGTTGTTCAGACACATATTTTACTGCAAACACGTCGAGAGGCTGTTGTGCAACGTGTGGATCTGCAACAAAGATTTCAAGCTGTACTCTTCACATTGTGCCAAATGGTGAGTTGATATAAAGTGAAAGTATGTAAAAATGTCTTCCAGATGTCCTCACACTGTTCATTCTGCAGGTTTGCTGCTGCCTTTGCCCTGCGACAGCGCATGCTCAACTTTGTGCAGAACATCCAGTACTACATGATGTTTGAGGTGATGGAGCCCACCTGGCACATCATGGAGAACAACCTGAAAACAGTGAGTGAAACCAGGTCCTCGCTGTTATCCTACTGTCAATGTTTTTTAGTCTAACAACATCACAGTTAGCTGACAGCCAGCTGATGGTTAGCTAACAGCTGGCTTTTTGTTTTGTTCTAACCTCCTGTCTTCTGCAGGCGTCAAACATCGATGACGTGCTCTGCCATCACACCAGCTTCTTGGATAACTGCCTGAAAGACTGCATGCTGACTAACCCAGAGCTCCTGAGGATCTTCTCCAAACTCATGTCCGTCTGCGTCATGTTCACAAGCTGCATGCAGGTTTGTTGACAGGAGGATAAATACAGTGTCTTCTTTCTGCTCCTGGAGAATACAACAATGAGGGGCAGATCCTGTTACTAAGATGTTTTTTCCTTTTGTATTTTAAAGCGGTTCACTCAGAGCAAAAGGTTGGAGCGCCTCTCTAAGGAGCAGGGGACTATGGATGGGCCTCCCACTGAGCGGGAACATGCTGAGGAGGCAGAGAAGAAGAGGCTGAACACAAAGGTATTTCCAATAGATCATCAAAAACATGACACATCAGAAATGTTCCATCCAAACCAGACAATATGAAATGACTGGTGTACAAAGATCTGCAGCTTCTGAGTTAAACGGTTGTGTTCTCTTCCTGTTTCAGTTATTATCTGAGCATGCAGACACCCTCCAGTCAGACGCAGGCTTTGAAACCAGCGTCAGCAAGTTTGACAGCAACTTCAGCACGCTGCTGCTGGACCTGCTGGACAAGCTGAGCATCTACAGCACCAACGACTGCGAGCACAGCATGATCAGCATCATCTACAGGTACGTACAGTTTCAACTAAATGTCTTTTTGCACGATATCATGTGTTATAATACTTGATAAGGCCACTACCTGTTCCAAAGCGAACCAGTGTTTGCCTTTATTGTCTCGCCTTCAAAACGTTTTTGTTTTTTTACGCTACAACAACATATTAGGGCCATTGTAGGTTAAAAAATGGTTTCTGTGTACTGTACTAGTTTAGTATCCAGTGTTAATGACTTAATAATCGAACAGAATATTGTATTTTCGTCGTAAATTTGCCACTTTAATATCACAGAATATCCAAGTTGTTTTATTCTAAATTAAAAACATTTTTTGTAAATATTGCCCCACTCCTCAGACTTTTTTTAACCTACAATACCTCATACAGAGCTGTACCATTTAATTTAAGTATGAACATTATTTCGTATAGACTGAGCTACTGCAGATTATCCATTACAAAATGCATGTTTTTGCTAAATACTTTGCTAACTCAGCTCCTATGATTTCACAGGCTGGATTTCAATGGGTTCTACACCGAGCGGCTGGAGAAGATGGCCATAGAGCGGAGCCAGAAAGCTTCAGCGTAGCATGTTATGACTTTGTAACAAGCAGCAATATAAACGCCCTTTCCTCATGTGTGTCCACCACTCCCTGCCAATGCCGATAGTTACCATAAAGACAAAATAACTGATGCTTCAGTGTTTATATTAAATATTATGTACTGAAGAAAATGTAGCGTTACATTCTAAGGCTTGCATCCTCATTTCGATGCTTCAAATTGTACATTTTAAGAAATGTTGAAACTGTACCGAAATGTCACTCTTAATGGGTAACTCATTGTACCTGTAAAATAAAAATGTATGTTTTTATTCATTAAAACAAGGCTTTACTGATAACAAATGTAGACTTTTAACAACGGCCTAACACAGTAAATCCCACCATAAAGATGTATTTTCATGTTGTACTATATAAACTGTATTTATATACTTTACACACAGTAGTACAGCGCTAAAGACGATAATAACCCTACAAGACCACAGTATGGCTGATTTATACATTTGAAACATGTATCATTATTATACATTAAAACCAAAAACGTAATTTTTCTTTCCATAAATAGTTAGTGTGACTCAGGTGTCAATGGCTGCCAACTATTCAGCATCGTTACTGCTGCCGGTCTTTTTTGCCTTTTGGTTTCCATTAATTAATAGTTAGTTCCATATTAAGAATGTGCACTCCAAAAATACAATTTACCTTAAGAGTTGCATTTAAAGTTATTGTTAGCTATCTACATTAACTCACGTACTACCGTGTGCTTATATTGAGTATCAGTAAAGTGATTTTATTTTTGAAATATTTCACTCCACCGGAAGTAGTTTGGGTGTCGTTTTTTATCAGCACGCTTGACGGTTTTATTCCGGTAATCTGCGAGGCGGCGATAAGAAAGAGTCACCGGAGGCGGGACTTCTACGGAAGGCTGCTGGTGTCGATGATTCACCGTGTGGTAATGTTCACGGTGAGAGGAGAGCCAGTGACTGAGCAGAGTGCACCATCATGGGGACGAACATGGTCTCACTGTGGCTGATATGGGGTAGGTTCTCTCACACTTCTAATAAGAACATCTGCTATTGTCCTGCTTAAATACAACAAAGTTTAAGAGAGTTTGGATAAAAAGCTGTTAATGTGCTGTCCGCAATAGTGGAGGAAGTATTCAGTTCCTTTATTTAAAAAGGTAAAATGACTTATATAAAACTTTAGAAAAGACTCTTTTACATGTAAAAGTAATCTCCAACAAATGCTTATTTTCTAAAAAAGCATGTAAGTGTAACTGTAAATGTTAAAAGTAGAAACATGTTCCCTTTACTATTATAGTAGCCTATATTATATTATAGAACTTAATTATTATTACTAATGCATCATGTAAAAGCAGAATTTTACAGTTGCAGTTAAGAGGGAGCTAATTTTGAACTATTACCTTATTATTTCTATTATTGATTGATCTACTGACTATTTCTCCATTAATTGCTTGCTTAGTCTGTAGGTCTAAAAATACTGTAAAAAGCAAGTAAGGTCCTCACAATTACCCATACCCTAAAGTTATACCTTCACGATGCTCAAAACTATTACTAATGTGTTAACTTGATTAAAATAATGAAAAGGAAAGCAGCAGATCTTTTTTGGTGCAGCTTGGACACTGGACGTTTTTTTGACGATTTTGACTAATTACCTAATAGTTTGAACTGTACTTGTATAAACTGCTAGTTTGGTAAATTACAAAGATCATATTTTTTCATTCTTCGTATGTTTTGTCTGTAAATATCCTAATTTGTTAAGTGTTGTCAAATAAGTAAATAGTGCAATATTACTCTGTTATATAGTAGAGTAGATATTTGTAAAAGACTAAAGTACAAATAACTACGTTTTTAAGTAAATTAATTTACTTACAGTCCACCATAAGAAAGAGGGAATATCAGCTCATATGTTCTTTTACAGATTTCTAGGATTACCCTTAGAAGTCTGTAAAACAGATTAAAGTGCAGTTTAAAGTTCAGATCTTTTGGCTTTATATGAGTAATAGTGTTACTTGTGTGTGTAGTGTGTCTCGTGCAGAGCTCTGCGATGTTGTCTCATGTGGAGAGATATGAGGTGGTCACACCTCGGAGACTCCCGGGCCGACAGAAGAGGAGCCTGCAGGACAACCAGGTGACCCCTCCTGCCTCACCTATGACACAGAATATAGGATCATCTTGTTGGATATGGTCAACAGTGTTTACAGCAAAAACTCCCTAAAGATCATTCCTGTTTTTATTAATACATATTATTATTACAAAGCAGTACTACTGATGAAGTACTGTGCCTGCAGGATTGTGGCTGTAGCCGGTAGTGTTTAGGAGTTCCTCTTCTGCTCTATATAATGTTGGATAGTGTGATCTAAAACAGTGCGTTATATTATATGACCTGGTCACTTATTTTGTATGAATACATTATATTCAAAGTAAACACAATTGTCAAATAAATATTGTGCAGTAAAAAAGAAAATGTTTCTATCTACTGTGTTATAGATGAAACTACCAACAGTATATAAAGTAAACTGGCTAAAGTTAGTTTCCTCTTCCTCTCTAGCTATGACAGGGCTGTTTAGTTTGAATTCAAAGAGTTCCAGTTACTACACTTTGCATCTAAAAATATCTTTAATATTTAAACTGTGTCCTATAGCCTCATTGTACATTCATTAAATAAAACTTCAAATAAATAAATAATAATCGAATTTCCTAGTAAGAGCTCATTTGAGTCTTGATTGATACTTGGTTTAATGGAGTAACTCAACTCACAGCTGTTCGCTGATCCAACCATGGTGAATGTGTTTCAAACTTCTTAGGGTTGGAGCAGGAAAAGTGTGTGTAGCTTGAAAGAAGCAGCATACTATCATCTATCTTACAATATTACTCTATTTTCTGTCTACGCACAGGAAATCATTGACTTTATTGGCTGAATTCAGTGAAACTATTGCTGTATTAACTGGATTAGATGTGCCAGAGGAAAAGCACGCTCCGTGAAGATCAATATTTATATTCATTTATCAGAATTGGTCATGGGGACACTTTTGTGCATCACTAACAGTAATCCAATAATAGGCTATTATATGAACAAATACAATATTATTCCACCAATAATTCACATTTACCTGTAGCAGAAATTGTTTTTTATTACTGTGGCATTGCTAATTGTACACAAATGAATGATGTGAGTGCTTCCATTATAGTTAATGAGTGTAATTGTTACAGTTATTTATAGTTGTTGTATGACTGACGGACATCTTTCAACAGCTTTATCCTGACACGATTCAATACCAGTTGGCCATTGAAGGGAGGAACCACACAATGAATCTGGAAAAAAACAGGTAAACCATTTTTTGTTGATCACATTTTTTCTTTTGAATCACTTTTAAACATGTATGTCAATATTTGTAATGATTATTTATTTTAGGAATCTCATTGGGAAAGGCTACACTGAGACACACTATTTAGAAGATGGGAAACGGGTTACAACTTCGCCTAATGAGGTGAGTTAGCTTTCACAATCTATTATTTAACCTAAATACTACATCATTATCTAAACATGTGTGTACCTTACCTTAAAAGTTCATGTAGAACTTGTCATTTCACCTTACCAGTACTTTTGACTCTACGTGAACCCAACACCATAAAGATCTACAATTCCATACCTGTGATTCACAATTTCATGGTCATTAGAAACAAAGAAGCGCTTTGTGAGTCCCTTTACTCACTCTTTAATCTGATTAATGTATTCCTGTCCAGGAGCACTGCTACTATCAGGGTCACATTGAAGGCATGAAGGACTCTTCAGTCAGTGTTGGGATTTGTTCAGGCATTAGGTAAGAACATCTGGATATTTGTACAGCTTTAAACTTCCTATTTGTAATATTCCACTCAACATTTCTCCAATAGCAGTTTCTAAAACCATGTATTCTTGTGCAATGTTGCTTCACTATTGAATTGAGGTAACCTTATCGTATGACTTCACCCTCCCTGCACTATAACAGTTTTTTGATTGTGTTTTGAAATGTCATTCTGAGGACTTTCTTAAACCACAGTTGTCTGTGTTTGCAGTGGCTATGTGAGAGCCCAGCAGCAGGTGTACCTGATAGAGCCTCTGGGACAGTCTGAGGATGGGGGCCATGCAGTGTACAGACCAGAGGACTTGAAGACCTTCAACTCCTCGTCCAACACCCCCCCGCTGTACGACCAGGACCAGGCCCAGGACCCGAGGCTCTCCAGCCTCTTCAGATCCAGATCATGGGTAGGTGACATGGGTATGATTTCATAGTAAACCATAAATAAATGTATTGTTTATTCTTTAAAATAAGAATATAAATATAAAAGCTGTATTTCTGTTTCCTTCTTGTCTTCAGAAAACCAAACCCGTTGCAGGTCCACAGAAGTTCGTCGAGCTGTTTGTGGTGGTGGACAATACTGAGGTAAATACCTTAATTTTATTCTTTTACAACTATGACTTCCATGTAATGAAGTTGGTCCTTGGGCCACGAGGTAGGGGACTTGCCGAAATAACTTTACGGAAATGCCCCCATGCATGCCCACGTGCAATAGCCATTGGTGATGGTCAGCAGACTAAGTCTGCGACATAAGTGTGCTGATTCCTGGCATCACAAATGGCTTCTAAGGAGTGGGAACGTCACTTCTCTTGCGTAGAAGAACAAAGAGATGGAGAGGATAAACGATACCAACTCTATATAGTTGGGTTCACCTCTACACAATCCACTGGGTCTGTAACCCTAATCCCAGAGAGGGACTGGATTCTTCTCCAGAGTCGCCCAGGTTGAGAGCCATTGGGTGTTTGATTCCAAGCTCATGAGCGCTGCTGTGTTGGAGTGTTCACCGAAGAAGCAGAGAGTCTCCTCTATGCTCAGTTACTGAGAGGAAGTCTTTGTTTGGGCCAATGCCCTGAGATAAGTTCAGAGTATCCTGCGCCTCTGTGTCTCCTGATGGGATCATAAAAGGATACTACCTACTGTAGAGTCTCTGTAAAAATCTTCTGACTAACTTCTGCGCCCGCATGACGTGCAACGATGGATTAACCTTGAACGAGGCTGATTTAAAGAATGGTGGCCAAAATGAATTTCCTCTTTTGAATGACTGGGAAATAGGGAGAGGAGCACAGACATCAGGAAGGTGCTTGAAGTGTAGCCAAAAGGGGGCATTTGAAGAAGTTCTAGGACCTTTTCTGGTTGCTTCTTGGGTGCATCCATTTGGAGGTTTTGCAAGTACGTCCAACTGGTAAGAGTTCGGGTGGACCTAGAAAAGACTGGCTATATTCTTCATCCCATCTGGCCTCGGAATTCCTTAGCAGGAGTTGGAAATGTTGCTGGGGAGAAGGATGCCTGGACTACCTTAACGAAGAGAATGAATGCATGGCTGGATATATGAACCTGATCATGTCTGTCTCTTCTCTTCCTCTAGTATAAGCTCTATGGAAGCGAGACTAAGTCCCGGGTCCTCGGAGCTATAAATCACGTTGACAAGGTAATTTCTAGTTTGGAACCTGTTTGCCTAGGGTCGTTCTATCAGGGCTCTTAGCCAGCAGCTCTCAGCTCATTCACTCCTGACTAACGTTGATTCCTCTGCCTGCAGCTGTATCGAGCTCTGAACATTCGCGTCATGCTGGTGGGCTTGGAGATTTGGACGTACAGAGACAACATGGATGTTGACACTAATTCAGAGACCACCCTGGACCATTTCCTCCTGTGGCGGCAGGCCGATCTTCTGAAGAGGATCAAGCCCGACAATGCCCAATTTGTGACGTGAGGATCAGTCCGTCATTTCTGTGCAGATGTTAAACACAGTGATGTTTCCAGTTTTACCTGATGTTTGGCTTTTTTCTCTCAACAGTGGCAAAGATTTTGACGGAGACACAGTTGGACTGGCAAATAAGTTTGCCATGTGTACCGAAAACTCAGGTGGAGTCAATCAGGTATAAATGATGACCCATTACTTACAATTATAATTTAACGACTGGAGCAGAAGGGAGTGTTTTTAATAATTTATGAACCATCCAACTGAATTTAAAGCAACAGCTCTGCTTTTCTTATCCAGGATCACCATGGCAACCCAATAGGTCTTGCCTCTACCATCGCTCATGAGATGGGACATAACTTTGGCTTGTCACATGATGCTGAAGGCTGTATGTGTGGTCCATCGTACAGCAGTGGAAACTGTGTGATGGCAGAAAAACTCAGGTAAGGATGTCACTTCAAGTGGACCTTTAAGTCCATCATGCTGCATCTTATGATTTAAAAAAAAATAAAAAATCACTGTGAATAAACGATTAAGCAATCACTGTCTTCTGGAGTCCACATGCTTTTGGCCATTAAGTATATTTGCTGTTAATAAAAAATACATTTTATCGTAGGCAAAGCTGAATCTATTTACTCTTCTTCAGGACAGGGAATCAAGCATTCCCAGAGTTCTTCAGCGGCTGCAGTGTGGAGCAGCTAGCCGAGTTCATGGCGCGGGCGCAGCCCAGATGCTTGTCCAGACCCAGCTCCATTACGAACATCGCTGCAGGTCCTAGCTGCGGCGACAACCTCCTGGACCCCGGAGAGGAGTGTGACTGCGGCCCTGTGGAGGTAAGTCTTTCAGCAATGTCTGAGGCTAATGGCACCGGTTGGAACAGTCATTTTGACCTCAACCTTGGAAAGTTGAAATATAACCTTTGGTGAAGGAAGCACTCTTTGGGTTTTCTGTTTTAGCTGACTGGTGTGGTTTCCTGTGTGCCAGTCTACAGCTAATAAAAGGGAAGGCAGTGGTGATTCATAGCATCCCAAGCTGGAGTTTGGCCTCAAAAATGAAAATAGTTTTCCTGTTTGCTTCCATCAGAGAGACACTACCCTTGGCTTGTGTTGAAGATTTAAATCTGATCTGTTTAAACATGGTTGTAATTCCTGTTGTATAAACAAACATGATCAGTGAAAAAGATTGTCTTTATTCCAGGAATGTCAGAACCCTTGTTGTGATGCCTCGACTTGCCGTCTGACTGAAGGATCCCAGTGTGCTCAGGGAGAATGCTGTAACAACTGCCAGGTACTTTAGATAAAAAAAACTGCGTAATCACAGTTGCTATGTGAAATTCAACCTGAGGCCCATTTTACAAGAGAATATGTTGCCAAGTTAGCAGCACTGTGATGCTTTACAGCTGTAGTCATGAGCTAAATGCTAACATCAGCATGCTAACATGCTCCTGATGATACACAGGCTCAACTTTACCATATTAATCGTGTTAGAATGCTAATATGTGCTTAGTAGCACTTAAGACTACACTGATGGGAAGTTGTTTTTTGTTTTAAATATATATTTGTTGTCAAACCATAGTCTTGGACAAATTACAATTTTGAAATTCACACCGTTGCCGTTTGCACTTAGAGAGGAGTCAGAGGATTAACAAACCCAATTTTACTTTATATATGAATGTCAATTGTACATTTCATAGCACTTCATCCAAACGTTTTTAGTACACTGTTGGGAAAATACTGAATGAACTCCTTCAATATCAGAGTAGCACATGATAACAGAGGCCCATCTGCAGCTGTGTACATACTGTAACAGGATGTATGATGACCTAGAAGAGCATCAACGATACGTGACAACGATTAACATGATGATTCAGCCTCTATGGAGATAGAGATATGACAAGCATGATCCTTTCTGACGTGGGTCTTAGCTAATCCAAACTAAACATTGAATACTGCTTTGAACCGGTATTCTGCATCTTGTGACTGTAACACTCTCTTGTATATAAGCATGTGAAGGACACTGTTCAGGAACTAGTCGTACCAAATGCTCTGTATGTGATGACTACTTCCATTCTTGAGAGGATAATAATTACATGTATCCTGATATTGAAGCTCAAGCCAGTGATGAGTGATATTTTTCGGACAGACTGAAACTCAAACAACAATACTGGCAGAAAGGATAAAAGAAACCTCTACACTGTGAAAGCCAGATCATCTCCACCATCAGTGGACATTGAATGCACCAAAAGACCAATCATACAGACACACCCTGCTTCTGACTAATAACTGTGGGCATTACAATAGCACCAGGAGGAGGTTACTCTCCAAAGCACATTTAAACAGCATGAGTACGATAATAACAGGAAACAGAGGGTGATATCCTGCTGTGCCCATGTGCTTTGACACACCACATCCTTCCTCTCTAAAGACAGTTTCAAAGACTGGAAGAGGTGGTGGAAGTCTTGGGCTATATAAATAAAATGTGATTGATTGATTGAAATTCACCTTTATGCTTAATAAGTCCCCTAACACTAACTTAAACCCACAGCTCAAAGCGGCAGGAGGTGTATGCAGAAAGTCAGCCAGTGACTGTGACTTGCCTGAATACTGCACTGGAGAGTCGGAGCAGTGTCCTGAAGACAGCTTTGAGATGAACGGCAAGCCGTGCTACGACCAGGCGCAGGGCTACTGCTCCAACGGACAATGCCCCACACATCAGCAGCACTGCTGGAGGCTGTTTGGACCAGGTACGCTCCCCACAAAAACACAGGTTTCACTGTTTTTCTTATATAAAAAAGCTACGCCTCAAGGGGCATAAGTTACTATTAATATGAAATTCACAGAAGTATCAGTGAATGTCAGTGTCATATGGCTCGTTCTAAAAAGGTTACTTTGATAGTGTGCATTTGTTTTAAATAAAAGGATTACAGGGAATTTAATGAATATTACTCTCTCATAGAAAAAAAAACTTCCCGCATCTACATAAGTGTGTTTTTAAAATGTCCATCTTTCGTGATATCCCAACATTATATAACACTCCAACTCTGAATAAGGCCTTGTTATGCTTTTTGGAGTTTCCCCTTTCCTGTAGTGTGGAGGTTTGTGTGCATGTAATTGGTCTGCAAAGACATTTTATATTGGACTCTTTTGTTTACTTCCATAACATGGTGACATCACTATGTAACACTTGCGCTGCAATTGGCTAGTGCCCCAACACATTGTTCTAATAGGCAAAAGGGCAGGACATCTCTTAGCGGTTGACCAATCACAACAGAGCCGGCCAGCTAACCAATCAGAGCAGACTGGGCTCTGGTTTCAGACAGAGGGTAAAAAGAGGAGCAGCACAGGCTGTATGAGAACAATAAAGCACGTATGGAACATTAAACATGTAGAGACACTACATACAAATATGAACCTGAACGTGAACATAATAAGTCCCTTTTAAGCCCTAAAATGATCCCCTAAAATCTTCTTATTTTACAATGTCTGAACGTGTTAAGGAAATTACAGCTGTGACCTATTTAAAGTAAGGCAACATTGTGGGTAAAGACATAAGTGTGAAGATAAAAAGACAAATAGAAAGTTAATAAATTAAACTTCAATTTTGGAGATTAGGATATTTCATACTTTCGATTCATTTTTATAATCTCTTTGAATCTCTTTTTGATGGCTTCCATACAGTACTTTAAAATGCTAACTAGAATATCTTCTATCTCCAGGGACCAGAGTTGGATCAGATGTGTGTTTTAATCTGAACAAACGGGGCGAAGAAGGTGCAAACTGTGGAAGGGACAAATTCCGCTACATCCCCTGCACTGCACCGTACGTATACTCAACATTTATACAGAACGTTCTGCTGAAAGCACAGCACGGTTTACTTTTTGATTTGATCCCAAAATGCCCCTGAAGGAAACCTAGCACACAGAATGTAACTGAAAAGTACTGAAGACATCTGTAAGGCATTTTGACTGTTTGAGGCTAGTTTGTGCAATGTTGTAATCTGTCAACAAGCTCTTGACCATTTTGTTCTTTTTTTTTTATTATAGGAATCTGAAGTGTGGGTCTATGTTTTGTGAAGGAGGAGGCGAGTCCATCTCAGGTAAAAGGGCAGACTTCCGCGTGTTCGGCTTAGAATGTAAACTAGCAGTGGATGACGATAAGACCAGAAACATCGACATGGTGCCAAAAGGAACCAAATGCGGACCAAACAAGGTGAAACCTCCTGATGGGAGACGCATTACGTGGAGTTTTGTGACTTATGATGGATGTTTTGCTCAGAATCAAAATTTGTGTGCAGGTTTGCCTTGACAACAGATGTGTGGATATCTCAGTTTATGGGAAAAAGGAGGACTGTTCAAAGAAATGCAACAACAATGGGGTAAGTGGGTTATTTGTTTTCAATTGGACTTCTCTGGACCAAAGTGCTTGACTCGTGTTTTAACCAATGTATTTTATATTCAGGTGTGTAACCACAAGAACGAGTGCCACTGTAACCCTGGCTGGGCTCCACCCTACTGTGACATCCAGTATGCAGATTTACCTCAAGGTACAGGACACTTCTCTGGATCTGATATTGTGACAGTAGATATGTGCAAAGTCCAATTTTGTGAGCAGCTAAATACAAAATGTGATATTGGTTTAAACTGTGAGCTCTCATTGAGCAGCTCGGACAGAAACAGGTCCCAACTGCTCCATGAATCATTCTTCCAGTAAGAAACATCAATGATTCATTATGAGAGATCTGCTATTTCTTCTAACTGACCTACTTGATGTATCCGGTGCGCTCTCTCGTGCCCGCACACAAAATGGCTCGTGCCACACACACACAGAGCAGAGCTTGAATGAAACACAGAGACCCAGAAGTAGGCTACTTGTACCAATCCTTTTTCAAATTATGAATTTCACATATAAACAAAAAAAAAGACACATACATTTCTCGGGGGTGCTATGGCTATCCAGGGGGGCGCACCCCCTAGCACCCCCCAGGCGTCGCCACTGACTAGAACAGAACAAATAACCTGTTAAACCTGTATTCTAAGTCAGATGATATGACACCATGACAGTAATGGTGTAAGACTGTTACCTAACTGTTTTTCTGAGCCACATATCAGCTTCCTTCTCGTTTTAGAAGAAACCACAAGAGGAAATTCCGTATTTGCTCTCTTTAGTATTATAACAATTTCCTTGTTTTAACATGATCCTTTTTGAATTGTAGAATGTTATTTGTTCACATCATTAGGGTAGGATACACCAATGTTTCTGTTTTTAAAGAGTCATGTTCTAACCCCTCAAACTGTGGCTACAGGACTTTGCACACAAAGCTGTAAAAACAGAGATACTGTGTACAATGTGGCTCTGTAACAGTTTGATTTCCCTGCCTGCAGTTCAGAGTGGGATAATAGCCGGAGTGTGTGCAGCTCTGTCCATCCTCCTGACCATCACCGCGGTGACTGCAGGGCTGATGTGTTGTAAAAAGGACAACACGGACAACTTCACCTACAAAAGGTAATTCATCCTAAAATGTGTTCTGTCTGTTTTCTCTGTTTCTATCTTCCACATTCCAGTTCAATATATTTTGTTTTTTAACAGGAAAGTGCATTCAGCTCCAGACAAGCTGAACCCGATGTGTCCGGACGGGAGTGTTAAAGACAGACCTCAGATCAGTGCGCCCACTTTCATGGCGTCAACAGCAACACAAGCCTACGCTCCTCTGGTTGTTACCGTGACTCCCAGCAGAGCCGCTCCACAGGTACAGACAGCACCGCTACAAAAAGGATTACTCATGGAAACTCATTTTCAAAAGTCATTAACTCATGTGTCATTTCACTCAAATAGCTTGGAAAGGTTGCTATGCCAATGCAAAGTACAGTGATGGTTAATAATTGCCTTTTTCTTCCAGCCACCAAAGAAACTGTCTCCAGTCTCTCCTACAGCACAAACTGAGCCGGTAAGATTAAAAAAACAACAGCTTGCTATTTGATCTAATGCATAATGCAAACTAAGGATCATATTCAGGGTTGGCGTCTTAAGACGGCTGCTTACATCTAATTTATTTAAGCTATGGAAATCTCCGTTTGAGACAGACATGTGGTGTGCAACTGCTTAAAAGGGGGAACCTGCATTCTTTTCTCAGTCAACAAATCCCACGAAACGACTAAAGCAAACATTGTGTTGATCTGTGTACATTCCTACTGAACAGTTATTTTCAAAACAGCTCACAAATATTTAATAGTTTTTGAAGTACTCTCAGAAGGTGGCCAACTGTAGTCTTTACCCAACGTCACTCAATCAGGGGGATATTGTGCGGGACTATTTTCAGCAGAAAAGTAATGAATATTTGGTGCTGTAGTGAGTATTAGCAGCACTAGTATGGTCTTTGTGGGATTGGTACATCATTTATTCTTAAACTGTAGTTAACTCTGGGTTTATGTGTTTAAGGAGATAAAGCAATAACACATATGTTCTTCTTTACCACAGGCAAAACGTCTACCTCCATCTCTGCCTCCTCTGAGTAAACCTCAGGTGAGTCTCACCTACAGCTGCTCTCACCAGGCTCTCTGCAGAGGATGAGTTCACTTTGAAAGACTGTTCAGTAGTGCCAAAGCTCATCAGTGTAACAACCAACTATTCTGACAAGAGATCAATGATTTATGTTATTTCATGAAGCAACGTGTGTTTGTTTTAGCTTCTTTAACATGAGTTCTTTATCCATGTCCTGTTTCTCATGCTACTGTAACATGAGAGTGACTACTCTGGGAATCACTTGAGTATTATCGTACAGTTGCTGGCCATTAACAATAATGGCTAAGACTGCCTTTCTTTTTTGGGGTCCAAATAAAATCACAGAAACATGTTTTCCACAAAGCTCCATACATGGCTACTTCATATATATACGATTGTCTAACTGTCATCTTGTTTGTTTTTCAGTTGAATGCAGCCAAACCAGCTCCTCCTCCTGTACCTCCAGTCAAGCCTAGCCCCCCTCCTGCTGCCAGAGTCAAGCCTAGCCCCCCTCCTCCGCCCCCAGCGAAGCCACAGACATTCAGACTCACATGAAAGTCTCAAGCTTAACTAAAGCAGAAAAACCTCCAGCATAGTCGTACATATGGAAAAAGAGCGATCCTTTTTGGGTCATATGTGAGTCACAGATTCCAAAAACGTTTGCCTTGATGCGTGAGTGACCGCGGCTTCACCGACTGAGAATGTCTCTGATGACCAACAGCTCCACGCGGCTGTAGAAAAGTGATTATGGGGTGGAAAAAAAGTCTCCATTTATTTAACTGCCGGTACAGTTGTTTGTCAAAAAAAGTTTTTCCTGCTCACGTTTTCCTGTGTTCTCCCTACAGCGTGGGCAAAACGGTGCTCATTTGAAAATGTATATTAATATTTATTGAATGTCTGTGCAAGGGACTGTATGCAAGTAAGGGGTGTTTAAGTAGAATTCAATGAGGGTACATTTCCGTATTTCCATAATACCTAAATTGTGTCTTACATGCAGAGGTGGGAGAAGTACTCAGAAGTACCATAGTGTTACTCAAGTCAAAGTACAAAAGTATTAGCATCAAAATATAGTTAAAGTAGCGACAGTAAAAGTAGTCATTGTGCAGATTGGTCCATTTCAGAATAATAGATATGATACTATACTTAAGTACAGTACTTGAGTAAATGTACTGAGGCACCTCCCACCTCTGCTTACATGTATAGCCTTACCTTACCATTTTAAATTAGCTATGTACATTTCAATATCATTTAAACATTATTTATTGTCCATTTTCCAAGAAGGTTACTTTGAACAAATAGACATTGTAAATTAAATTAGATTTAAGCCACGATCATAGGTTGCAAATAGAGCTATTTTATTTATTCTAGTTTGTAGCAACTAGAATTGTTGTACAATTGAATCACTATTATGAGATATGAGGGGGGAAGTTTTGCTTATGTATATACAGTCCCTAAACTGCATCTAAAGCCAGTCTGTGCCTTCTACAAGGGTCATCTTTGTGTATCACTATGCACTGTACTTCAAAACCTTATGTGTGAATGGTACACAGATGACCTGTGTGTGGCTGAAACACTTTACATGCTTCTTTGTTTGTCTCCAGTCCTGAGGGTGTGTGTGACAGGGCCTCGGGGAAACACTGCATGTAAATGTGAATATCATTTTGAATGAATTCCTGTGTACTGTAAAGCTTTATTTTTGCAACAAATAAAGTGCACTTTATAATATAAGTATGGTTATTATGTGGATTGCATAATGATGAAAAGTTATATTTTTTCTCAATGAAGTCTGTTGTGGGAGCTTCTCTGAGCGTCTCTTATGAGCCTACTGAGAAGTCTTGCATTGTTTTTCCCCAGAAAACACGTCGGTTAGCAGTTCACTCATGTATTTTGGTCTCAAGTGAGAACAAGCGAGTCAGGCTGAGAGCTGCCATCATCTCGGTTTCCTGTTCGGGCTTCTTAAACAGCTGGACACAAAGGCTGATGGGTCGTTTGTTCCCCTTCTAACAAACTGAGTTGAGTTGAAATAGCAAAAAGAGCCTGAAATATTATTACAGACATTCATGTTCCCCTGAGGATGACTCCTACTGACTTTAGGGATCCTCTTTTTTTTCCCTTAGCGTTCACATTTGGTTTTTTTTGTAAAATGTTTCGACCATTATTGGATGTATTGCCATTACATTTTTGGTTAGACATTTGTGTTTCCCTCAGGATGTACCGTAATGACTTTGGTGACATTTCATCTAGCAACACCATGAGGTCACAGTAGCTATTTAAACACGTTCACAATATTCCTATTACGCTTTTTACATGGCTAATGTCAATTACTTTTCAATTACATTACCGATTAAATGCAGCTGTAAATACTTCAGTTAACATAAATCACCCCATTACAAACATACTGCGTGAGTAAGTAGTAAGTGGGGTTTCCCTTCTAAACAGAAATATAAAGCTTTTCTCATGGTTACGCATCTTTCAGCCTTTGGCATAATCCAGAGCCATATAATAGATCTATCTATATGGCGCTGCCGGCATAATCTACTTGTCAAACTTGGAAAATGCCTCTTTGGAAAAAGGCCTAACTCAGAATATACCATTTAGATTACCCGTATCAAATTCGGAATTTGTCATATTCGGAATAATAGCGGAACATTAGTGGCATGGAAATGTAGTTTATCCAAAAATGTGACTAAATATCTGCAAATCTAATAACAATCCAACCAGCTCTATTCAGCCAAAGCTCGGCTGTGTCCAAAGCAGAGAGACTCCAGACTGTAGTCTAATGTTAAATGTCATAATGCATGTTCTCAGCTATACAAAGTGTCTATAGATCATTGTGTTTTATGTACAAATCTTAGCTGTTTTGATCAAACCATATCATCATCAGAAGCAGCAGGTTCCTTTTCTCAAAGGCTTTTGGTTAGATGTCAGAAATAGGCTCTGTGGTTACAGGGTGTCCGCGGGGTCTTAAAAAGTATTAAAAGTTGATAAATCAATTTAGCGAAAATTAAGGCTATTAAAAAGTATTAAACGGCGTTTTCCAAGGTATTAAATGTTGTAGCTTGTTTTCAATAAGTATATGAATTGTCCAAAGAGGTTGTATTCTAAAGTTTGCCTGAATGTAATCATTGCGTAGGTGTGTAGTGTGATTCTGTGTAGTTTATTTATGGCATCCCGTTGGATTGGACGTCATCTGAACAGGACATCGCACGCTCACTGCTTGATAGCGCACGAAGCTCCGTTTACGCGGGTTGTTAAACAACATCGTTATGGGGGAAATGCAAGTTTGCGTCCAAATGGTTGGAAGATAAGGAGGAAGGACAATCAATACTGTATATAGTCAATGTGAGGTAAAGTGTGTCGCCAATTGAACCGGTTAGAACTCCAAGTGGCGATGAGGTCTTAAAATGTGTGGAAAGGGTCTTAAAAAAGGTCTTAAAAGCAGGGTTTGAGTTATGTGGGAGCCAATGGGAGCTGAGCTCCCATAAGGAGGGGTCTGAGCTCCCACGGACGCAGTGAAACGATACATCTGTGTGGGTCGCTAATACATTACCAACAACCATTTTTTAAATCACAAATAATGCATGTGTCAATGTAATGAGTATTATTTACGTTAACGAGGTAAATAGGCTAAAAGAAAAACATGTTTTCCAAAAAGAACTACGCATCTCTTGAATGACAATATGCCTGCACTGCGCAATACATTATTGCGCAATCTATGCCTGTGTGAGCGTGCTGCGCGAGCCGACATGATGTGTGCGTAGTTTAACCTTTTCATATTTAAGTTTGTAGCAAGTAGAGGGCTGCTGCTGCTGTGTGCGTGTGGATTTGAGTGTGTGCGTGCGCGTGCACACGCGTTAGTTTTAAAGACCCCCATAGAGCTCAGTTTATAACTCGAACCCTGCTTAAAAGGTATTGCATTTGACTTCAGGCTTCCTGCATATACCCTGGGTTAACACTAGCTCAAAAGTGTTGTTAATATCGTTGCCCTACTTGTGAATTTATAAGCTCCTATAAAAAGGTGTTGGCTAACAAGGGAAACATTTGACTAAAAAACATCATAGAAAAATCTAGTCCTCCTTTAGCCTATTCTAATGTTGTTGTTTTTTGCATTTGGGCAAACATTGAATGCATCATAAATGTTTGCTTGTTTTCTGCAACAAACCGAATGGAATACTCAGTAGATTTAGTGGATGGATCCACCGGTTTGCCGACAAAAGTACATCATCCCTGCAGCACTCTATAACAGAGGCTGAATTGTTCCATAAGTTCCTAAGTGAGCAGATCTCCCACACACTCTCCAGTTGTATTCTTTCTAAGCACATGTTTGAACCTGCTGCAGGGATTTGAACGCGTTCATCCTAAAGAGCATTAGAGGTCCAACTCTGATGCTGCTGATCAGGTCTGGCTCACAGTCCAGTTCATCCCCACTCTGTTGGATGGGTTGGAAGTCTGTGCAGAACAGCAAAGTTCTTCCAACGCAGAACTGGGAAAATATTTCAAAACCGCTGAAAATGTTGAAGATTTTTTCGAGGCACGAGGAGGGAGTTGAGGAATGGAGGCCCGAGCTAAGGGGAGCTCGTCTGATTCACTCTGAATCACAACCTAAGCAGCTTGTAAACCAGCACTGTTTACAATGACTGTGGTTTGTTCTACAGCGAGGCTCTGCCTCTGCTTGTTGCTCTCAGATCAGATTTACTGGACGGAATCCACAGGGGATGATATGCAGTGACATCATCCGTCTTGAAAGGGGATCTGGGCGTTTAGTCTAACATGCAGCCATGTGTTTGTTTGAACAATCCACAAGAAGACTTTCCAACGACGCCATGATGTGTCTTTTCTTGTTCTTCCATGTTTGATTGAACTTCATGGTGATTTACAATGAGTTTCCTCATGTCTCAGACTCAGTCCTAAATAATGTCAAATGTCTAAATAAGATATGACTGATGACAGCTTGCTGGTTGAAATGTTTCTGCCGCAGGAGAGAGCAGACAGAGTGACGGAACATCATGCTGTTAACCCTCATGACAAATCACTTCCACATTTTGTTAAACAGCTGAGACTGAACGGGACCAGAAAAACGTAAAGACTGGCCGTGAGAAGGAAGGAAGGAAGGAGGGAGGGAGGGTAATCTCTGTGACTCACTGTTAATCACTCACTTTGAAGGCCAGAACAAAGCCTAAATTGTTGACTCAAATCATCTTGATTGTTTCCAGCTTTTTAAGAGCAGGAGTAACTGAAGGGTCCTCTACTGTGTCACAATTAGAAAACCATCAAACAGAGGGAACAGCTGCTGTTTCTCACTCGTTTCCATGTGACGTCCTTATGAGTCAAAAATAAAGGAACTCTCACTTTATTCTGGGACATTAACAGAATCCATTAAGGAGTTTTATTTCAGACAATAAAGATAAATTGTGTTCCGTCTGAGCTTCAGTGGTCAACGTATTCTTTACTTGAGTAAAGTAATTGGAGATATTACCGTGAAATAGAATGGCCAATTTCAAAATAAAATACATGATGTTACTAGATTAAAATTGTGATGTTTAAATGTGTTTAGTTTAATGTTGCAGATGTTATCAAATCAAGCTCGACACAAAACATTTGACACAGAATTAAAGTATATAATTTATATACAAAAAAACGAATACATTAGTTATTATAGAAGATATCAGTTAGGTTTGCCTTTTGCCTGATTCTGCATCACATACATAAGAGCAGGGGTGCTTTGAGCTTGTTGCTAACACATGCTAATGTTTTGCAGGTATGTTTACCATGTTCACCATCTGAAGTTAGCATGCTAGCGTTCACTAATTGGCATTTGCCACAGAGTACAGCTAATGGGAGCACGATTGATTTTTCAGGTATTTGGTCAAATAAAAGGAAAAAAGGAAAAAACAGTATTTCTTTTTTACATGATGGTGTTAGAAGATATCTTAAGGAGTCACCAAAGTGATTGGCATTCATTCCGAGAGGGTCAGGAATACAACATTTCAAAGATGAATGTCTGGCATCAAAGAAGAAACAGTGCACTGGAAGCAGGTTCATGCCAAAGTCATTTTATTTTATTACCAGGCAAACATTTGATCTTTGTACAATGACATTTCAAAAAATTAAACATTTAAAGACCGATGGAAACAAATACTTAAATGGAAAAATAATTGAAGAATTGAGTTACTTAAATACCAAGAAAATATATTTATCCACATCATAAATACAACTCAGAGGGTTTACTTGTCTCTAGCCCGAAGTTACCACCTGACTGGAACTGCAGTATCAACTATTAACCATCCGGGCTCCAATCCCTCACACTGATCTCACTGTGGGTCAAAGGTCGACTTATCTCCATCGTGTGGATTCCATAAAACAGTGTCACACCTTATTGTATAATGCCACGTTCATGTCAGATAAAATAGTCCAGCCCAGAGTTAAAAGCATTTGTTTATTCAGTGAGTTTTCAAGCAATAAATGCCTAATGCACCTACCCTAATGTCTTTTTGAAATGTTACACAGTCAAATGACAATACATTCATCTGAAAGTAGTCCCATTGACTATTTATAAGTGTCAACTACTGAATGACAAATTCATACTTTTTTTGTCAGAAGATACTAAAATATGCTCCTTATAGTTTTTTATAATAATTACTTATTTTGAAGTGACTGAAGCCACTTAAAGATATTTATTTTTCTGTAAGACATGAAGCTACAAATCCTCACATTGGATATTGTATTTATATAGTATCTATTATTTAATCCTTCTTTGAAGTTTATTTCTGTCCCATTGTTTAATTTGTGCCAACCTGATTGGAAACACTGAACATTTTGAAAAACATAAAACGTCCAAATATTATTTATGACAATGAACTTGGCGGTGTTATGAACTTGGCGGTGTTATGAACTTGGCTGTGTTTTGCCCTTTCTAAACGCTTTAAGTAGCATTTGGCTTTTGCAGATTTGATTTGTTTCAACTCTGCACTACATTTCCATGGAAACTAACCATTTGTAGCTGTGCCCTGAACGCAGCATTATAATCCAGTGAAATAAAATGTGCACATAAATGAGACATGACACTTATCTGGCAGACAATTCAAAAGAGATGTACAGTATGGACAGTGTATACACATGATGGCCAGCCACGTCTGTCTCATATATCATGACAAAAGACTTCTGCCTATGATACAGAACATTTTAAAATAATACTCAAAATAACATTTACAGAGTCTAAACCCCAGACTGTGTACAGCCAAATATATCAAACTGATTATGAGCGACATTAATAACAGTTGAACTGTTTGTAAATGTTTCTTGGCAGCCTGGAAACGTGTCACCTCTTTGCCGAGAGGATACATGGGAGTATCAAAGTGCTGTTTGCTTGATTGTAATTTCCCCCCCCCCCCCCCCCCCCCCCCCCACTGCGACCTGTGTTTTCCGGCACACCATTGAACTCGCTCCCATGTTTTCTGTCCAGTACTCTCATGTAATAGATCCTCCTCTTTTATTTGCATGACAGTAACAATGTATTTCAGATGTTTTATTTATTATGATGTGTATTGTGCAGCAAAAGAAAAAAGTAGAGGACACGGCTTCATTGTTGTTTCTCATATAAAAACATGAATCCACCAAAGAGACGACAGACCGAGCATGAGCGGAATCCGTCTGGAGAGACAGTAGTCCTGAGTCCATGTACAACTGCTCGGTGTTAGCAGCTTACAGTCTGTAGTGTAACACGGAGCACAGGCGGGTGGGAGGATGCGACTAAACGCTTACGCATTTCTCTTTTTTAATTTTGTTGTTAAAGTTTCGTATTGAGTCCAGCTCCAGTCTCGGTCCTTGAAAGAGCAAAACCACCAGGTGTTAAGAGTCAATATATATATACACACACACACACACACACACTTCTCTGTGTCACCAAAATGTATATGAAGTATTCTGATCACATCTTAGTATTTATAATATCGAACACCAATAAAACAAGTTGGACTAGCTGTGTAACAAAGAGTAAAGACATTTTGTCAAAGCTGTACTGCAGAAATTCAGAGTTTCCCATCAGTTAATTCAGCCATGTTGTCATGTAGCCCAAAAGTTGAGTAATACCTCATTCACACCAACGCAACTCCGGTTCAAGCTCCGTGCTAGAGCTTTTCAGGTTCAGAACCGGTTCTTCGGTTTAGCTCTGGCTCTTTTCACACAGCCCAGAGTCCACTGGTAATGCGTCATTGCGTCATCGTTTGCGTCATGACGTTACCATTTGCGTGCCTGCTTCATAAAGCCAAACCGCGCGGATGAAAATCAGTTGCATTCATTTCTTATGGCTCTATCTGCAGCTTTTGCGGAGTCATTTCTGTGGTTTAGACTATATTCTTATAAAAAAGTGTACTCGTGTCAATAAAGGTTTTTTTAAAACACAACTGCTTCCGAGATCGGTCTTATTTCTTAAGGTGGACTAAACCATGAGTGGAGTAACGTTGTATCTTTCATTTAAATGAACTGTAACCTTCACCCAGGTATGTAACAGCTGTTCTCAAATGAACACGTGAAGTAAAGTTTAATATTTATAGTTTTATAGATTTATAATTAGTTATAATGAGAGGTGATCAACGTGAATGCTCAGGTTCCACCTTAACACGCAGACACGTTGCTTCACCATGAGCAGAAACCTTTATATATACAGTCTATGGCAGAAACACTGAAACTCTTGTTAAGTTTCTCCATCGTTGTGTACAAACTGGATAAAACGCGGACTTTCTGTTGTTGTTCAGGAGTAGATCCTGTCTCTGCCCCCGCCTCGACGTAAGGGTGACGCATGCGGTGCTTTTGCTCTGGCCGGACAATTTTTTGGTGCTCGAAATGAACCGGATTCCGGAGCTAAGAGGCTGCTCAGCTGCGGTATGAAGAGGAAAACCCGGTGCTTTTCAAGCTCTAGCTCCGGGCCGGCCCTGAAACACCGTTGGTGTGAATGAGGTATAATACACTTGGGAAATGATGAACTGGTATCGGGTTGGTACCAGTTGAAGTACCAGAAGGATTTGCATTGGTACATCTGTACAGACACTGTGAGTGTTAACATGTGTTGCTCTGTTTAGAAAGAGAATTGTTTGTAAAAGTATGCAACAGTATTCCAATATTAAGGGATTATTATATAGTTTATTTGTAATGAAATGGAGCTGACACTTTTCTGAGCACTGAGGAATTCCTACGCAATTTAAAAATCACAATTATGAATTTCATGCGACTGTCTGTCTTTGCTGATGAGTCTGAGTGTCAGCACGCATTAAGTGGACTTGAAAAGACGCAGGACAAGTTTAAAAGGAGGACTCACCACTATGCTTTTGGCCTGGTCGTCAGCAGCCTCCTGCATCAGGCTGGTCAGGTGACTGAGGTACTTCTGGTTCTCCTGCAGCAGACGGGGCGCGGCGTCGCTGTCAAGAAACACACAGACAGTTCAGAGGCCTGGTCACAACTTAATCACATGAAACCCCCCCCATCACATGTGCAAAGCAGGACACTACTGGCTACACAAAAAGGCAGCGGGAAGCAAATGCACCCCGTTACAAAACGGTTTATAACTGTATTGATTTTACACTGGACTGGAGCAGGAACACATTATCTCTGCAGCACAGGCAGTATGAGAAAAATAAAGAGCTTTTTCAACATTAAAGCATGGAGACACGTCACAGTAGAGGCACAATATAAAAACATGAACCTAAACATTTCTATAATAGGGCGCCTTTAAAACATTACATTTTATAAAGAAATGTGTCATCCTGATTGTCTATACTATCATTTTGTTGGTCCGTACACAAAATCTAAAGGCTCTGTTGTTAAACAGCTAGCTGTACACAAGCTTAACGTGACTATAATCAATGATAACAATGACATGACTGCTTGTATATGGAAAGTACAGCTCATAGTAAAAGACCCACAGAGTATGCTTTATAGTGACTTTAACCCTTAAAGACCAATTTTTCAAGATCAATTTGTTTTCTAAGTTTTCTTTTTTCACATAGACAAACATGAAAAAGGTCAAGGCATGACAGAGTGAGCATAAGCTGATCTGAGTGGATGGATGATCTACCTGTCATTGGGCCCAGGTAGGGAGGTGAGGGGGTGGGGGGAGCTGACAGGTTGTGCAGACTGGGACCACTGGGAGACCTGCAGCAGGTTAGAGGACTCGGGACTGGCTGCTATCGAGCTCCGAGACGAGTTCTGAGCCTAGGGGAGGGAGGGAGAGAAAGAGACAGAGAGACAGAGACAGACAGAGAGAGACAGAGACAGAGAGACAGAGACAGAGAGAGAGACAGAGAGAGAGAGAGAGACAGAGAGAGAGACAGAGACAGAGAGAGAGACAGAGACAGAGACAGAGAGAGAGAGAGAGAGAGAGAGAGACAGAGAGACAGACAGAGACAGAGAGAGAGAGAGAGAGAGACAGAGAGAGATCTTACTGATACATGCAGGAATAAGAAACATTCCCCCCCCCCAAGAAGGAATGCAGGCTCCTCCTCCTCCTCCTCCCCCCCGTGTTGATGTGTGTGTGCATTTACAGAAGCACAATCTGAGGAGGAAACAACAGGAACTACCACAGCTGACTAAGAGAGGTTTTAGGATAAATTCCACTATTTTGATGGTTACAAAATAATAGAAAACTCCTTTTCAAACAAAAGTTACCAAGTCATAGATCATTCATTTTAGATTTGTAATGTCATGTTTTCCTTATATGGTAATAAACTTAACTTTGCTGGTTTTAAACTTTTTAACAACACAAGCATTTCATTGACATTTTATTGACCGTATCATTCATTGATTAGGAAAATAATCATTAGTTTAGCATTCGTAAATATAACTTGGGCTTACAAATAGGACATTATAAAGAAATCTTTTACGACATTGGAGTTAGAATGTATCAGTTCATCCAGAAAATGTTCCGCGGTGAAGTCAAAAACAAAGAAGAACTACTTTCATCGCTAGGACAACGCAACATGGTTTTGCTCTGAATATTAAAGCCCTCAATGAAACCAATATCACTTTATGTCTGTACTAGAGAAAGCTGTTCAAACATAGATATAGAGAATGCAGAGTCACTCACGCAGGCGATCTTCAGTAAATGCCAGAACTCTCTTTGTCTCTTGATCTGCATCTGCATCACTGTGTTGTCGGCGTCCTTGATGCTCTCCAGGGTTTTCTCAATTCGTGGAAACAAGTCGATGATCTTCTGTTTGCTGATCAGGATCTTACTGTTGGGAGGAAACGGCAAAGGGCAGATGTTAGCATAACTTTAGAATGATTGAGTCAACATTCCAACGCTGAGCAGTGGTTTTGTTTTGAAGTGGTTTTCTTTGGTCACTTGCAGATGAGGATTAGATGATGTTAATATCATTAGTTATAAACAACTTGTAGAATTAGACTGCAGTGGTAGTTTAGCTGCGTAGGATTGGTTTGGATTTGTGCGATCTGATTTCCAATACCTCCAGAATGTTATGCTCCAAAAGGCAACATTTATTTCAAAGAACAACGCTGTAATAATTCCAAATGTCACAATATGTTGTTATCTCAAGCAATCCTCGACTTGAACCCGGATGTGTGAGCCTTTAAAAAGGTTTTACTGGAGCCAAAGAAAGGCTTTCTCTTCCGCTGTAAGCACACTAAGGCTGAGGAGTTAGAAAGTGGATTTCATCAAAAAAAGGAAACATTTAAACTGATGAATTCATTTATTTAAACTGAGGATTGTGGAAGAATTGTTATAAAGTGTGATGAGATCATAAGATATTATATAACACATGTTCAAAACCCTTTGATTCAACCCTAAAGAATCCTAATAATGGATTGTAAGAAGAAAGAGCCACAGATCTGAATAAACACTAAAGGTCTGTTGGAGCGTTGGACAGTCCTCTTACCTGAGGTGTGTGTACAGATCTTTGAGGACCTTGTCTTGGTTCTGCACCGTCTGAATGATGGCCTTCACCATCTCAGAGCTGTCGCTGCTCACATCTGTCTCAGGTACTGACAGGGAACAATCAGTTCAATACTCAACGCACATTTCAACTTCAACACAATCATTTATATTTGGCTTTTTGAGGAGAAGCAAGCTGTTACATTGGTATTGTAACAATTAGAAAGACAATACATTTTTCTTACTTTTGCATTTCATCTTCATTTGCTTGTAGAGCTCAATCGCCTTTTCTTCTCTGCAATAAAATCACTCGATCACATTTACATACTTTCAAGACTCATTTCTACATCATTGCTTGTGCTCCAGGAATGACATATTCGACCTTAAAACTCTTATGCAAAAACAAGCTAAACTGCAGCTTATGTCCGTCTCTTGTAAACAGAAGATGATTGTCTGAGCATGTTTGAAATGCCCCATGGAGGAGACACCACTCGCTGCTCATACAGCAGCACAGCAGCACAGAGGAGCATTTTGTTCATCCCCCACTAATTGATAAAAGCAAGTTTTGTGTATTGTGTAAACTTTCCAGGAAGGCCTCTGGGATGTGTATTACTTAACACTATTGGTGATTTGACTTTCACCCCACACCCATTAAGCCTAAGAGTGGATGTTGTTGTTTTTTGTCACTTTCTACAAAGTACCGTACTTTCCGGACTATAAGCCGCTACTTTTTCCCCACGCTTTGAACATCGCGGCTTACACTACAGCTTAAAAAAAAGCTTGGAGCTGGGCGTGTCTGAAGCTTGGGGATTTTATTCGAGCCCCGCAACCAACAACCAATCACATGAATGTCCCGCCCCGTTTACGTAGTGTTAACATAGCTAGCTTACACTACATGCTATGCTTGGATATACTGGATATAAAATCCCCAAACAGGCGAAAGCCTACCAGTTTCTCCCACTGTCTCTGCCACCTCCCCCCATGCCTGGTTCCTCCGGTTGTATCCCGGTAAGTTAATAGGGACTGGTCATACAAAACCGGGTGATTTGCTACGGCGATAATTAGTTTCTCCTCCATCTGTTTTTGAAATATAGAAATGAACGGCGGGATATCTCTCCCAGCTTAGACGCGGTTTGATTGGCTAGGACTTGAGCTGTCAGATTTTCAGAAACGGGATTTGATTGGCTGGCGCTGGCGCTGGCTTCTCCGGCGAGCTGGAGACGGCGGAGAAGCTCAGCCACGCTACCCACAATTGGTGACCGACCAGTGGGTGCGGCTTATATTCAGGTGCGCTTAATAGTCCCGAATTTACGGTAGTTAAACTCAATAAAATAGCTGTATCGATGTTTAGGATCAAAAACTCATGACCAAAATGGGACAAAACCCAACATCTTAACTCTACCTACGTTTCCTGTTTTGATTGGATGTCAACTTTGTTCATGTATTCACTATCAATTATTTTCCACCATCCTCTGAAACCTTTTTTAGAGAACACAAGCAGCAAAAGGCTGACCAATCCAGATCTTGCAGTCTTGACATGCATCTCTGTAGCCCTGACAGGAGGAGTCATTGAAAGACCCCTGGTTTGGTTCCTGGTGGGGACCTTTGACCCTGACACTTTGGCCTTAAAACTCTCGACATCAAAACCAATGGTTTCTTGTGTAAACGACCACAGCACAACTCACAGCTGCTCCATCTTGTCTCCTTGGCGGCGAGCGTACGGACTCCTCTGAAGCTCCACTATCTCCGAGTGCAGAGCCATGATCTCATCGTCCAGATGGCTCACCTCCGCCACCTGCAGGACAAACCGGGAATCAATCACCAAAAGGCTTGCAGAGAGACATTACAGGCCAAATTCATTTACATTTAGAAAACAAGCCTTACCTGAGCAAAAGCCGCAGCTCGTTCCTCGTTCTCCTGCCAGGCCTTCAGCATTTTTTCAGAGGCTTTAAAAAAACATACACAGCTCATTAAAACCTACATCTTGCTCATTTAAAACAGATATAGCCATGCACATGTTCTCCATTAGAGGGGTATTTAGTGAACACTCACAAATGCCGTAGTGCATCTGATCGCTGTATTTCTCCAGGTCGTACTGGATGCTGCTCTTGAAGAAGTCCAGCTTGGCCTTCAGCTGCTGAGAGAAGCCGAACATGCTGTTCTTACACCGGGTCAGGTTGGTGTTGTAGCGCAGGAGACTCAGCCTGGAGGGAGAGGACGGAGGCCATTTAGAATAGGAAAGGTTTGTAAGGAAGATCAACAGCACCATTACAGGCTGGGGTTAGATCCCCTGGTGCAAAGCATCAGGCAGAGTGAGCAGTCTCTGCAGGTGTGTTTGGTGACAAGGCCTGGGACCACACTGACTCTTATCCTGTTCCACATCCATTACTTTAACCCACATCTCTTCAATCTCCCCATATGCAGATATTACTTGTACTTGACATTCTTAGCCGTGAAGTGTTGTACATCCCTGGCCTGGACAATATGTTGCAGTCCTGCACAAACTCTTTCACTTTTTCATATCTTTTGTAAATGTCTAGATTTGAGATGTTTTTGTCTCTCAAATATTGTGCTGTGTTTATTGTAGAACTGCAACAATGAGTCAACAAATCAATAAGTGGATTGAGAGAAAATGAATCTCTTAAATTAACATTTAAGAGATTAACTTTTTGTGTTTCTGTTTGTGGGGTGAAGATCTGGAACGATTTGAGTGAGGAGCTAAAGGGATGTCCAAACATAAAACTATTCAAAAAGAGGTATAAAGAAACAATTCTCACAAGGTACAGGGATGAAATTGCTAAAACATAACTGTTTATATTTTGTATTCTATTTATGAATTTGTGTTTGTATGAATTTGTGTATGTATATATATATAAATATATCGAGACCATTCTCCTAACTTGCCTGGATATATTATATTATATGAATGATTATATAAATTATTCAAGATTATAAGTATACATTTATATTATATTGTATGTTAACTTATATTAAGAAGTAAAAAAATAAAAAATTTAAATAGGGAGAAGGGGTCGGATTAAATAAGTGTAAACTTCTTCCGACCCCTTTTCGGACGTGTAATTTGCTAAAGCTTTGTTTTTTATTATTATCAGACAATGATACTACAGATTATTCAATTATTAATTAACTATATCGTTTTGTTATTGCATTCATTTGTATAGTACTGTATCATGTCTGTATCACCTTTTTGTCATTTGTATTTTCTTTGGTTTTACATGCTCGAAAAAAATAAATAAACTAAACTAACTATTTGATAGTTCATTTATAGTCAAACCAATTTGTATGTTGTTTTTAGTTTTATATTATTAAAGTGAATACCTTCCCATTTTGAAGTGTCAAAACAGGGCATTTAAAGACATCACCTTGGACTTTGAGAAACTGTGAGGACATTTCTTTCACCATTTTCAAACATTTCACAGACAAAACAATCCATTTCTAAATATCCTGGCAGATGAAACAACACTGAAAAATAGTGTTAGTTTAGTTTTATGCAACAAATCACCATGACAAAGTACTGGGATGTGCAATACAACTTTCTTCTGATGTATATGAAACTGTTTAACTAAAAACAAATTGTCAATAAAAATAACAACAAATGAATATTTGTCATGTTGTTGTGGATACCAGATGTGTCATGTGACTCACATGGCAGCCCTCTGTCCTTGGAAAAGCCTGCTGTAGTCATCCTTCAGCCCACAGATGTAGCTCACTGCTTCTCCCCAAACCTTCTTCAACACCACCAGAGGCAGCTGGGTCTTTGCCTCTTGCACTGCGGAGTTTAAACAAGATGAGAGTCAGGGCCAAATAGAATCCGTCAGAGAATCCTTTTTACATTCTGACAAGCTAACTGACACAGGAAATGAATGTTATCTTCTGACGTGTTCAATATAACGTATGCATGTTATGCTTCGAAGTAACAGTTGGCTTCTTTGTCTCAGCATGAGCACACCTTACAACAGACTCACCTATAGTGTTGACTTTATCCGGCAGTTGTCTGGCGCTAAGGGGCCCGGAGTACTTGGTGATGCTCTTGTCAAACAGGTAGACGATGTAGCTATCCCAGCCTCTCTACACAGGAGAGAAGAATGTACACACGTATACAGCCTGTAAGTGCCTTTCCTGTCACTAACAGCATCATGGCCTGATTCAAAGTCCCTTAGAGCACATCCAGTAGGCTTCTGTGAGCCATGATACCTGCAGACACAGCTTGTTTGTATCATTTTAGTGCTTTAGCACTGAGAAAAATCTTTCTTTTAAGGGTTCCAATGGGAGCCCGGCTAAAAAGGTTAAAAAGTTAGTTTTTGCTTTATTAGCAGAAGGAAACTGGTAGGGAAGTTGCAGGAAACAACAAAGACTTCATTTGGGTCCTTAAAATCATCCAGGACACCAGCTAATAGGGCTGCTCAATTCATCGTATTTGAATCGCAATTACGATTATGGATTGCAACGATTACGAAAACAACATAATCGAAATATAACTATTATTTTTTTATTATTATTATACAAAAAAAATTTGTATTGGTTTTTCAGTTCAGTTATACTTAAAGTTCAGGGTAATCAACTGTTCAAAACATACTGTTAAACATAATTATTTTTCTCCAATAAATTGATGTTTTCAAAGTAAATGGATAATCGTTTTTAATAATCGTGATATCAATTATTGACCCAAATAATCGAGATTATGATTTTTGCCATAATCGAGCGGCCCTAGTTTCTAGCAAAACATCTTTAAGAGATGACATGAGCAGCCCTACCAGCATTTGCCATGGTGGCCAAAACATTTTTATTTGGTCTTAAATTGTAGTTCAACATGTATTTCCTGTTACTTCTGGACCATGACGGTGGGCCAGCCTTTAATGTTTAACTGAGTGGAATATGTTGAATATGTTTTACCAAAATGTTGGCTATATGTTAAGGAGTGTTCAGGTTGTGACAGTGCACTGCAACATGTTTGTTGATCTTGTTTATTGGTATTTATTATTTTGATATTATTTATTTAAATGTAGATATGAATATATAATTAATTTTATTTTATATTGGTTTTTCAGTTGATTACCCTGAATGTATAATTCAACAGTTAAAAAGTTCAAATTATTATTTGTATTTGTTTTAAAGTACAATAAATGGATGTTTTCAAAGTCAATGAATAATCGCATTTAATAATCGCAATTACAATTATTGACCCAAATAATCGAGATTATGATTGTTGCCATAATCGAGCAGCCCTAGCAGGTAATGAAGGTCTTAACTCCAACAATTAACCTGAGCCTTTCCTTCAGTATAAGAAAATGAATGGTTTGGATGTTAAATATAAGTTGACTGAAGTTTCTAAGGGTAAAGAGGAAAGTTACAGCAGTTAAGTGTGATTCGGCTGTTATCTAAACGGCATTAAAGTGAACGTACCACTCCATCCAGGACACACTGTGCAGCAGGCTTCCTGGGGTCCAGGGACACCCCCGTCTCCTGCAGCAGCTCCTGGTTCACCACCTCGATCTTTGTCTCGCCCTCGATGCGCATCTGCAGACTGTGGAGACTTTCCTCTGGAGTCAGCTGGAAGGAGTGGACCTGAGCTGTGGTCATGTTCAGGATGTGGACAACCTGGAGAGAAATTAAACATTCACTGAACTGTTTGGTAAACTGAAGATATATATAAAGCACTCCAACTCATCATTGACAGTTCAAAGAAATTGATGCTGATGATGTTGTCATTTTGATCCAAGGCTGAATCCTAAGATAAACTCAGTCAGTAACTCACCTTCATACTCAGTATCTGCTCCAGCACATTGAAGCAGGAGGGCTGCCTGGTGTCAGGGTTGAGTTTGCCTCCTCGCTGGACAGGATCCCACTTTAACATGAGCTGCAGCAGAGATTCCAACGGCTCCAGCAGTGTGCTAAAAACAGAAAATAAAAGATGTGTTCAAGGAGAGAAATAGATGCTAAACACTCTCCAAATACTGAACTTACAGTTTCCAACAATCCACATTCATAGTTTTTAAAAAGGGCTGTACTTAAAGTGATTTTCACTTATGCATGCCACTGCAGGAATCTAATTCTACAAATAGTATAATACTAATAATAGTAATATAACACAATAATTAAACACAAGGAACAGACATGAAAAACACATTGTCATCACACATAAGTATTACAACATTTCATTGGCATCTCTCAGTAATATAAATGACATAAATAAATGAAAGCAGAGATAGCAGCAAAGACCATGCACTGCAATAATTGTATTTCATGTCAATGTACATATTGACAAAAGGTTATAAGCTTTAAATGATTTGATCAGCCCTAGTCTTTGAAGAGATATGTTTGCCAGTCCCAGGGTCCTCACCTGCTCAGATTGTTGGGGTAGGGGAGGTGTGTGGAGAAGCGGACTTCCCCGTTAGGTTCCTCTACAGCCATGATGTCTTTTGGACCTTTATTCCTCACTTTGCTGGCCCTGTGGATGGGAAGAGAAGAGATGTTGATGATGGATGACTTAACATCTATAAACAAATGCTTTTTATTTTATGCCACGCATAAAAGCACAGAAGTAAGATGGAAAATTAAACATTTCACAGTGTTCACAAACACTGAGTGAGGAACTTTCTTTCATTAGATGTTTTCCTTAAACACAGGGCTACATTTGTTATACATGAATGATGATTATTGTTAACTCACTAGGTGTTGGGCTGGCTGCCACACTTGTACTTTGTCAAGAGGTGAAAGGTGAGATCCAAATGTTTTGTTTTATTTTTTGTTTGCCAGTTCTCATTTCTGGGATTTGGCTCCACCTGCTGGCCTTTCCTGCTTATTATTTCTCATGCCTCAGTGTTCTTAATTGTGTTGCTTTCGTATCTTATTGACCTAAACCATGTTATTCGACTTTCTAGCAGAGATATTACAGGTGTGGGACCTAATATACTCTTAATGATTTGCAATGCTGTATACTGGATCCAATCACAAGTTGAAAATACTCCAACTATCAAATGAATTGATTGCAACACAAAAAACATACTGACGGGTATTATCATTACCTACCATCTGATTTATTTGGGCAACACCAGAGTTTCCGTTAGCCGGTAATTACCGGACTTTCTATGTCAAAATCATTTCCCCTTAGCACAATACCGCATCAGTTGCGCCACTTATGTGACAGACAAGAAGAGTCAGTTCTAATGTCTAACACTTAATATTGAGAAAGAGATGTCCTGTATGGGTTGATTGTGCGTTGATCTGTTGGTAATGCCTCAGGGTTCCGGTGGGCATGTAAACAAATGCATAATGCTGCGCTATACTCTGTGGCCTCACCCGGTTGCATAGCGACTCTTATTGTTTAGGTTTCTTTTAATAAGCAGGCAGTCATATCATTAGCTAGAACTAGCTGGATCTGATCGATATGGACATAAACGCGAGTGAAGTCTAATCTGACGGGAGAGAGAGATCAGCTGCTGCTGACAGACACGCAGCTCTGCATGATCACCTGCAGCGGTGAGCTGAGCAACACACACTCTTCAGGTTAGAATATCACACGTAGCTATTTTAATTACCTCTCAAACTACCTAAACTAGTTATAGATATGTTTAGTTTTACTGTCGGGTCACTCATTACTGGATCCAGTATGCATGATACTGACGGGCTGTCAGGAGAGGGAGAGAGCGCTCCGTTTATTATTCACTTTTGATTCACTTTTGAATAATGTAGTTAATCTACTATAATTAGTTTGTTTAATATCGAATCATATCAATTTATTTTAAAGCTCAATAAATAACAAAGAAGACCTTTGACCGGCACTTTTCTCATTTCGGCCGGAAGATTTAAACTTTAACGGACATGTTGACCGGCAATAAAAAATACTAACGGAAACTCTGGGCAACACCCATCATGCTCTGGGTTTTGTTACTGCAATTGCCTTCATTTGGGGGTTTGGGGACATAAGCAAGTAAATATAATGTTGCAGTGGAGTCAGTTGACCTAGTTAGCTGTGTATTACGACTTTGAGGCCTGTTTTGACTTAGTAAGGCTATTATTTGATGTCTGCGTGTTCAGATTTGATAGAGTTGTTACTCAGATGAGTTTTGACACAGAATATGAAATGGGGCACTGAGGGTATAAGGTAATTAATGTGTCTCCATGAGCTGAGTTTCACACCTTCTGCTGCTGCAAACCCTCACTGTGTGTGTTGGTGAAAGGCCAAACTAGCAGAGACACTACAATAGAAAGTGTCCCGTTGTTTTTAGAACACCAGCGTGAACACGTCTCTTTCACCTCACTCAGCATCTTTGCCTCAGCTCCTCCCTTTGCTAAGCCTATGCTCTGAACTGTCTTTTGATTTATGAGCTACTAAAGTCTCTATCTAAAATAAATCACTTCCACTCGACATGTAGATGTCCTAATGTTTTGCTACTCAGTTCAACTCACCACTGCACAGGCTGCAGGTTGTGCAGGAATGGGCGGAAGCCACAACTGCATTCAAATACCATGGTGCCAAAGCTCCAGAAGTCCACCGTTACAGTGTATGGCTTATTCTCAAACAGTTCAGGTGCCTGCAGAGAAAGCATGCAATTCAACATGATTCATTTGATAATAATAATAATAATAATAATAATAATAATAATGCATTACACTTTTTTATTAAGCGCATTGTATTTTGTTACAATTACACATTACACATATTAGACATGTAAGAGTCAATACTGTGGACATTACCCACAGGAGCAAATGCGGGTTAAGTGTCATTTGATCCACAACTATGTTATCTTGCATTTTACATTTTGAATTTACATGCAAATAAAACGATATAACACACAAGCATAACAGGACCCCTTTAAGGCAGTAGAAATATTGAATTATTCTAAAATATAATTAGGATGATTCATAGAGCTAGTCTTATCAGATTGTAAAAACTAAAAAGGTCTTGGTTTGCTTACCAGGTACTGAAGTGTGCCAACGAAGGAGGTACACAGACTGCCCTGGTCCAGGTCTTTAGCGTAGCCCAAGTCAATGATTTTGTGAACCAGCTGCAGAAGAAGAATATGTTAATAAAACAAAGTTGATTTACTATGTGAGGTCAAACAAAACCAAACTGTCCGTTTACCTTTCCGTTGATATCTTGCAGCACTATGTTTTCAGGTTTAAGGTCTCTGTGTATGATCTTGTTTTCGTGCAGATACTGGATACCAGATCCTGGATCAGAAAAAAGGGGTTAAACCGAATGATGATGATGATGTTCTAATAAAGTACACATCTGATTGAAGAAGCCTCACAAAGAGAACACATTGGTCTTACCAACATCATTGAGTAATGAAAGCACTTCACTCTCTTTCAACCCGCAGCAGTTTTCAGGTTTGCTCAGCAACTGTAACCCACAAACATGTAGTTCTGTTACATCTGCATTTCATCTACATTACATAAATAGAAAAACACTCTCATGCAACATACTATGGTTGTAAACTCATCTGTTTATCTGATGGAACTTTAAACATTGGACGTCTGCACTTTGACGAGTTTTACAATACTCTAAGCCGGGTACATTTGAAATACGTGTATGTCTGCACTATAATGGCCTCAATCAGAGAGAAAATAAATATCTGTTCTTCTCCTCTTTTAACAGGAACATTTTTTAAACTGTGCAACATAGCCAATATCGAAATGTATAAGACAGACCTAGCCCTGTAGTCTGCTGAGTCTCAGCTGGTAAAACATCCAATAGATCTCCTTATGCCCTCCTATGTTTTGTTATAAAACAACCAAAAGTATATTTAAATTGATTCACTACATAGCATTCAATTTGATTACAGCATAACATGCTAGATTCGACCATGTCAGTTGAGAAGATCAACGATTGATTTGCATATTGTCAGTCAAATCACTGCACCTCCCTTGACAGCGCTGTCAGCAACCCAGCAGGAAAGACGTTCTGTGGTTGCTTCTAAACTATGATCAAGATTTATTTTTAATAGGACTGCCTTGAAGTCTGATATTTGACCAGATGATGAACAAAAGCATTAAAACAGGTAAAACATGTTGGCTGATATAGACGTTTAGTGTGGGGCAGCTACTCTTCCGATGAGCTGATAATAATTGGGCTGGGGTGCGTGTTTAAAAAAATATATATAACATTTGCAGGTAGGGGGTCTTGTAGAAAATAAATCAGTAAAGCCGTTTCATGGCTAAAATAACATGTGAGGTGATTGGTTTGAGGTGTATCCACTTATGAGTTGAACCTCTGAGTTGAACAGTTCTGTTTTCAGGTGTTAAGATTATTTTCTCTTAGCATATATTGAAAGACAAGAATGAAAAAAATGCAAATTCAATTTTAGATTTATCTTGCTTTATGTGGATGTGTTATTTCTTATCTTCCTTCCTAGGTGAACCTCACCTTCCTCAGGTCTCCCCTGGAGCAGTACTCCATGGCCAACAGTGGAAGGTCATTTAAGGCTATGTGCCTCATTTCCTCCGGGACATCTCGGGCTGTCACGACATTGATGTTATTCAGCCTGGAGAGAGAATGACAGGTCAATGCTGCATTACTTTTTATTGGTCATACAGATGGTGCTAAGTCATCCACTGAATGGCTGCAGTTTTTAATTTATAACAAATTATCACTTTGAATAAGTATAGTCACTATGATTCCAGGAGAGCACAGTATAATGTTGCTATAAATCAGTGTGAATTTTAAAGTAGTATATAAGAATTGTATAAAAATAAGACCGACTTTTTCATGATCTGGATTTCTCTGCTCCATCTGTCCTTGTTCCTTGGTGTGAGCTCCAGACGGCACATTTTCACAGCTAGTTTTTCATTTGTTTCCTACAAAACAGGAGCCAAAAAGTCCATTATTGTATCAGAGCATAAAAGCTTACCCCAGAAATAGCAGTATGTGTGTATCACCCTCATAGATGTCACAAAAAAAATAAAACTTTAACAATCCAAATAGGAAGTAAGTTAATAGTGATGCAGTTATCATAGTGGTTGTCTTACAGGGTTTTAGTGTTCATTGTCAGGGTTATATGGCTCTAAACTCACATGATGTTGGTACAGGTAAACATGGGCAAAACCGCCCATCCCCAGCCTCTCTTTCAGCTCCCAGTCTCCGCAGTTCTGGTTCTGCCTGAAGGGAGGTTTCTCCATTTTTGTCACCCAGGCTGTGTATAAATGACATGTACATGACACAGTTCATTTACATTCCATTCAATTTATTTTGAAGGCATTTATGGTCACAAACAAATGGCGACGTTTGAATTCCTACATAGCTAGCTTAGCTAAATACAACTAAGGGCCGTGGCTACATCCTGGAACAGTAATGTCAGATTTCATCGTAGTTTGCCCAATACCGAAGTCATGTTGACATATTGTGAAGATTTGGTACAGGTTGCCACTTGAATTTAAGGTAGCTGCTAAACAAAAACACTCACTAAAAGCTTTTTATTTATTTGTTTGTGTTCAATGGCTAACAGATAGCTAGCAGCAACGTAAATAGTTTAGCCAACCAACAGCAGCCCAGTACATTGCAGGAAATAGACGTGCCCGGCTCCTCTAGCATTATGGCTGACAAATAAAGGCTTTGACGCCAGTTAAGTGACATTTAAATGAACGTTTCCGTTTCTAAAGCGAGTTTTGAGACTTACGTCGTCTTTCTATGAAAGTGTCATGAGCTGTGTTTCGGTAAAACTGCGTACTGTCCGGTTGTTTTCGGTTCAATGCAGCAGCACGGTGAGAATGTGTACTTTCCTGGGTGACGTCACCAGAGTGCCCGGCTGTTGAAACTGAAACAGTGGTGCGATCGATGACATAAACACCTGCTGCGTTTGGTTTAAAGACACTACCATCAACCAGTTATCACCCCCAAAAAATGTCCTTCTCATATCCCTATACCTCCCTTTCAGATGGAAATCGTGTACTTTGTACTCCACAACATATATTTGATAGTTTCAGTTTATGTGCAGATTCAGATTATCTATACTAATATGCATCATTGCATTAATAAATGCAATAATGTGCATTACTCATTACTCATTACAAAATGTGTCATTCTGCCTAATGAGTACTTGAACTTTTGGTACTATTTCACCTGATTGGCTCAGAGTAAATTGCTTATGTTTGCGTAAACTAGAGGGGAATAACAAACACCAGTGTGATCTTGGTGATTTAGTAGTTACACAGGCGGTGCCCCCCGGTTGTAATTGTACAACATTACTTTAAGCTCTCCTAAAAAAGTCAGTAAATGTACATTTACATAGTTAAAAGGTCAGCCTCACAATGGGTATTACATGTGTTTATAGGTCCTTCCCTCTGGCCACACACTCACACAACTTCAGAATCTTCAAACAAGCAACATCTCTTTGTTTTATTGGACTGGATTTGTCAAATTCAAGTAGGAAGTAAAATGCGTCAAATAATATTTGTTGTCATTATTACAATGTCTAGAACATGTACATATTCAGTTTTTGTGGAATATATTCATCACATTTGATTTTGAGCACCTTATGTCTTTGTTGCAATATTACATACAGTGTGGTAGTCAAAATAGCATGAGCACCTGTCATGGAGATTGCCCTTCTTATATGTTCACATATGGAAATAAAACACAAATAGAAATATAATGTCTTTGATAATTCAGTATAACTAAGTTCTAAATGTGTCCTCTGTTAAGATTTTGATTTAAGACCAGAATTGAATAAATGAATACGTTATTTCTGATAGCAGTAGCCTATGTGAAATTATATCTCTAGCAATATTTTAAACTCTTCTTGTATATTACTGTTAAGATTTAGATTTAAGACCAGAATTGAATAAATGAATACGTTATTTCTGATAGCAGTAGCCTATGTGAAATTATATCTCTAGCAATATTTTAAACTCTTCTTGTATATTATCAGTTAATTAGTTACACAAATACATTTAACTCTTCTCTGGTTCTGGCAGAAACAGTTATTTCTGAAATGTTTTGGGACACTTGTATCCTTTCTGTCACGATTATTGTATTTTGTCACATTTCTATGTCTTGGTTTGGGTTTTTGCTGTTCTCCCTGTCTTGTGTTTCCACCTTGTATATTTTCTGGTCCTTCTTCCTGTGTGTTTCCTCCTTCTCGTTAGTCTCCCTGGTGTGTTAATTGTCTGATTATGTTCACCTGTGGCCCTTGTGTTTCTCCTCCCCTGCTCAGCTGTTTCTCGTTTGTGATTACCCCTCTGTGTATTTAGTCTTGTCTTTCCCTGTGTTCTTTGTCGGTTCGTTTTTTGTTGTTGACTCTGTTCAAGCGGTGAGCCTGTCTATATTCTATTCCTGTCTAGACCTTGAAATAAAGGTATTTTTTTGTCACTTGAATCTGCAATTGGGTCCTGCTTCCTACACACATTGTAACAGAACGAACCGACCAGATATGGGGCCCAGCAGATCCTTTGGAGAAGGAAATATTGGATTTTTCCTTTTTGTTGAATGACTGCTCTAATCTATGGATGATAGCGAAAAGGGTTCAGCAGCGAGAGGCTGCTCTGGCAGAAGCACGCCAGATTACGTTGGAGAGACCAGGCTTGGTTAAATTCTTACCTGCCTGGCTTTTGGATTTCCTCTCGGTGTGTTTTCCCCTGCCTGACAGTCCCATGCCTCCCAACTCCCGTTATGACACCACACGCATCGGTTTTGTCCGTCTGGCGTCAGCCCCTGCTTCTCACCCAGTGTTTGCTATAGGCCCGGAGCCATTCGCTGGTACTCGTCTGGCTTTTGGAGGACCACGGAGCCTCCAAACGGCTCCTAAAAGAAGGAGTCGCAAGGCCAGGTTAGCAGCACGAGCCCAAAAAGCAGACATGGTTACAGACCTAGTTCTGGCCCCAGAAGCCATGGTCCTTGCTCCAGAACCGGTCCCGGCAGCAATGGATTCGTGCTCCATTGCCGGTCCACACAGCCATGGTACCGTGCTCCAGTACCATCCCACACAGCCATGTTTCCGGCTCCAGAACCGGCCCATACAGCCATGTTTCCGGCTCCAGAACCGGACCTTACAGCCATGGCTCCGGCTCCAGAACCGGACCTTACTGCCATGCTTCCGGCTCCAGAACCGGTCCACACACCCATGGTTCCGACTCCAGAACTGGACCTTACAGCCATGTTTCCGGCTCCAGAACCGGATCTTACAGCCATGTTTCCGGCTCCAGAACCGGACCTTTCAGCCATGTTTCCGGCTCCAGAACCGGACCTTACAGCCATGTTTCCGGCTCCAGAACCGGATCTTACAGCCATGTTTCCGGCTCCAGAACCTGACCTTACAGCCATGTTTCCAGCTCCAGAACCGGACCTTACAGCCATGATCCAGGCTTCAGTTCCGGTCCCCTCAGCCATGGTTCCGTCTCCAGAACCAGCCCACACAGCCATGGGTCCGTCACCAGAACCGGCCCCAGCAGCCATGATCCAGGCTTCAGTTCTGGTATCCACAGCCATGGTTCCGACTCCAGCACCTCGTCTCCTGTCGGCGTACCGGCCGACGCTAACTCCATGTCCTGTCCCATTTGGAGGTCCCGCCGACTATTCTTCTGCCGGGGGTCCTACCAGCTCCATGTCCAGTTCCATTGGAGGTTCCGCCGACTATTCTTCTGCCGGGGGTCCTACCAGCCCTGTGTCCTTTACCGTTGGAGGTCCCGTCAACTACACTCCTGCCGGGGGTCCTGCCAATCCCTTGTCCTGTTCCGTTGGAGGTCCCGCCGACTACTCTTCTACCGGGGGTCCTGCCAACCCTATGT
>CALSBZ010046728.1:640114-660187 GCA_943591055.1 Gobionotothen gibberifrons | reverse complement strand
GAGCCCGGCCCCCTGAGTGCCGCGGTCTTCGCCCTCGAGCCCGGCCCCCTGACTTTCCCGGCCGCGGTCCTCGGGTCCGGCTCCCTGAGTTCGCCCGCTGTGGTCCTCGCCCCGTCATGAACTCTGCCTTGACCCCGGGCCGTCCGCCCGAGACCCCCACCATGGACTCTGGGTTGCCCCCGGTCCTGCTTCCTACACACACCGTAACACGTTCAGTATGATAATTAGCCTATCATTAGCCAGACAGCATTGAGTGACTTGTTGAACTGGTTTATCTGCATGTATGGGTGTAGGTATTCCTTTTATTATGATAATAGGCAGTATTGTATGACTTGTTGCATTGGTTTACCTGCATGTCTGGGGTGTTCCTTTTAATTATGATAATAGGCTAAGCCAGGTAGTATTGTGTGACTCAAGTGTACAATGTAGGATTCAGAAGGGGGTGGTGCATTCATTCCTTTTAGTGTGATAATAGGCTAAGCCAGACAGAATGAACACTTGTTCTGCACCACCCTATCTATTCCTTCAGGTAATCTATTAAAATATAATAAGCATATGTATTATTGATACATATTTATTCATTATTTTTTCTATTTCAGAATGCCACCAGCAAAGAGAGGTCCTGTATTCAGTGTGCAGGATGTGATGCCATCCAAAAAGGAGAAAGTGAGTTTGAGATGGAATCAGAGGACAGTGACACTGCTATGAGTAAAGAAGAGGCAGATGACCCAATGACCGCCCAGTCAGTGATTATGTGGACATTGAGCCCAAACCAAATAAACACACCAAGCCCTGTGACAGGTATCGCTGGCTGAAAAAATATTTGTATCAGTCCCAATACTGATTTTTCTGGTCCAGATATCACAGAGGAATTCATTTACAGGTACACAAACACGCAATGCAGCAAGTGTGACGTCCGTCTGTGATTTTCCGACGACAGGAACTGTTTTTGGGACTACCATTGCATTACTATTTAATAAATGACTATTCATAAACAAATATGGCTGATGTGTGATGATTATTCATGCAATATAATATACTATATAGGAGGCTGTGTCTCAGTGGATAGTGTGGACTTCAAATAAGGGGGTAGCAAGTTCAAGTCCCACTGCAGTCAGCATGTCGTTGTGTCCCTGGGCAACACACTTCACCCCAAATTGCTCCTGTGGGGATTGTCCACAGTACTGAATGTATGCAAGTCGCTTTGGATAAAAGCGTCTAACAAGTGACAATACAATATATTTATTCAGACAATGCGAGTACAAATACAGAAATGATGCTCCCACCTATAGGCCAACGTCGCAATATTACAACGTTTCCCTAAAAACGTACCAAAACGTAAACAATTTGAAAACTCTTTCATTTCTGCTCCAGAGGCTCCCTACAACATCTGAAAGGTAAAAAAAAAAGCTTTAAAGAGTTAGAACATGTTGATGCTAATACACTACTTTTTAACTTTTTATATTTTGATATTTAAAATGTTCATTCCTGTTTTTTAAATTAAAAATATTAGATCCATCACAAGAGTGATATCCCACAAGTGGTTGAGGAAGTTTTCTCAATTCCATTGGCCCCCGTAGAGCCTGAATACGACCCTTTCTAATATCTTGTTGGTTTGAAAAGGCTGCATTACTTACAAGGCATTGCTGGAAACTGACCTAACTTGATTACCCAGGGGCCCACACCTGTTCCTGTGCATGCATTTGACTGGGCCCCAACAGGCCCCGTCAATAGTTGAATCCTGCCAGTATACTAGATAATGTAAGCCCTTATTAATGTGTGTAATTGATATGGATCCTTTACACGGATAATAAATAATGATGGTGATAAATAAAATATCAGTTTTTCAAGGTCTCCGTACAGTAAATGACAACAATATGTAAATACATAATTACCAGTAAACATCTTGAATACATTTACTTGAGTGAAAGTATGTCAATATTATCATAAATATGTACATTTTATTAAGCAGCAAAATGGCCCCTTTTCCTGTTGTATGATTGTATATTATATTATAGGATCATTGTTACTGTTACTAAAGGATACAATATATTTGAATGTGGCACCTGGTCAAGATGGAGCCACATGGATTGTTTATATCAAAACTGAATTGATATGTTTAATATTTTCAGAGAAAAAGATAAGACAATTGTTGAAAACAATGCCTTTGAAATGTAGCGGGGTCAAAGTATTTAAATATTCAAAGACTTTAAAGAGCATATTGTGTTTACTTTCAGGTACATACATTGTGTGCCTATAACTGTAATGTTCAAAAAGCTCTTTATTGTTCTCATACTGCCTGTGCTGCAGCACCTCTTTTCACCCTCTGTCTGAAACCAGAGCCCAGTCTGCTCTGATTGGTTAGCTGGCCAGCTCTGTTGGGATTCGTGAACTGCTTAGAGATGTCCCGCCTCTTAGCCAATAATGTACTATGTAAAGTGGAAGAGTGTGGGAGAGAAACTCCCTCTGGAGGGAACACATGGATTTTAGCCTTTGCGGACCATTTACATGCACTAAAAGCTATAACACATACAGGAAAGGGAAACTCCAAAAAGTATAGGGCCCCTTTAAGTACAAGTACTGTACCCTTTGCGATGTACATTCCACACAATGATGTTCGGACACAGTAAACCTTTCAAAACACTTTTATTTTCATCTTCTATGCCTCCCAAAATGAGAAGCTCACAAACAACATTTCCTTGGTGAGTTTAAACAAGGCAGTGACACGTGTAGCTCACTGTATGTGTACCATTAAATGAACATTGCCTTACCTGCACCAGTCTAAAAAACACTGAGATGGATCAGATCAGACCTCTACATGTAAAAACATTTGTATGAGCTGGCTCTCTAAAACACAACAGCATACAACAGCGTTAAATATAGACATTTCCTTCATTCACATTGAAAGAAATGTTAAAAAAAAAAACGACCATGAGCTCAAGGACAGGAAAAAATATGTTGACCTACCTTAAATATTAACCCTTCATTTAATACTCTAACCATAATATAAATTAAAACAGGCCATAATATCTCATGCTTTATTTACATTCAGAGATGAGGCGTTCATGGGCAGACAGACATGAATGTTTTTTAAAGGACAGCTGCAGGCATGCACTGCTGCTGTAACAGAGGTACTGTACCGCGGTGAACACACTTCAACAGGGTGACTTTCACTAGAGCATCACACAGCCGTCACCAGGGGAACCAGCCATCTCCATGCTAACCAGCGCCATGGAGATCCTGCAGCTGCTCTTTGATGTAAGTGAGCAGTGATAACACATGGCAGGAGGAGAGGGGGGGAGTGGGGGAGGAGGACCTTGGAGAGTTGTCAAGGTGGAGGCTCCTTTCATACTCCATCCATCCTCACTGTAGAGAGTCTACAGCCTGATCCCAGAATAGAACCATCAGTACCAGATCTGTTTTTGCATCTTCTTGTTACTCTTATTACCTATTGGGTAAATCATATATTTTCACTTCAATGTATGCCTTTGAGATGTTTACATTCAGGTATTTTTTTGTTGAATGATCTAAAATCAATTCTTAACATTTTAAGAACAGTCTTCAGTCAGTGATTTATTTGTCTTGTTGACTAAGTAGAGACACTACAGGCACAATTTGATGCCTTTGAAAGTAGTGGAAATAAAGAATTCAAAATATACATTAAGCTATTTATATCTTTTATTTTAAATTTGAATACAACATTTCAAAAGACTTAGGCCTAGTCTTGTCTTAATGTAAGTAATCCTTATTTTTACTGAATTGACCTTTTTCTCCTGTAGTGTCTCCCCTAATCGGCTGGATCTTTTTGCAATTATTAGTTTAGTTTGTGAAAATAAAAGTAAAAAAAATGCAACTTCGGACAGTCTAAACTGACATCATTTTTTAACCAACACACAGCAAATCTTTACCATTGAGAAGCCAGAACCAGAAGATGTTTGACATTATGTGCTTATGTACTGTAGATGGTGTGATCTCGAGTGAAATGTGAGAAGTACCTTTAAAAGCTTGAAATATTAGAATGCATGTGATGTAACTGAATGAATCAATTCCCCTCAGAACACCATGAATGGCACTCAACATGAGTCCGACTGCTCTTCCACAGATTGGCCACATTATAAACAGCAGACGCTATTAATAAACACAAAGCTGTAATGGCGTGTTACATAACTGGTGAAAGGTACAAGATGTCAGCTATGGCACATACACCTTTTTTTAAACCATCGAATACAAAGTGAGATCAGTGAGATGATTGAGGCGAAGGAAAGAGAACAAAAGCAAAGAACGAAATAGATGAGAATACAAAGCGAGAACCGAAAGGAACTGAAATGACGGCTTTTGTCGATCCTGCTATATCGCAACACACTCACTGTCCCATAAGACGAAGAAAAGAAGAAGAAACTTATAATGAAGTTGTAATAACTGAGAAATGTTTGGCATTTTTTATGAAAAATGACACGGATGAAAAGATTAACTTCCTGTCATGTAACTAATGATTTCAGCGCTCAAACTGCAGGCAAACATTTGGCTAGGCTTAGAATATTAGATCATGAAAAACGAATTCACATTCAAAGATAACAACATGGGAACTGATGCCGGATGAAAGAAGCAACAAACGGGCTCCAGCATGCTCACGCTAACATCCACAGCGAGACACACTCAAACACACACTGACTCTACAGTTAATACAAACAGGTGTTGTGTCATTTAGCCCTGCAATACCCAACCCCACCCATCAGGTGAGTGGGATTATATCATGCATATTCACTGCAGGTGCAGCAGGTGTGTTTATGGCTGAAAAAAACGTGAACAGCTCCCCCTGCTGGTCGGATGCCGGCACTGCAGCTGCTCAAGGTGTCGTTCTAAAGCCTGAGTAGAAAATGGCTATGAGGCGTTTATGGCTACCGAAAACACCATAGGCTGCCAACACCCTACTAGATGAAGAGTTCCTTTCTTTTTTTTTTACATTCTCTACCTTTTTCATGCATTCCTTACCCTGATCCCTTTTAAATCATGCTATTAAGTCATAGCCAACCATGCGCTTTCATTGGATTACTGCCATCTGAAATCCTTACGTGAATTTGCTTTTTTTTTTGTGTAATCCCGTCACAAACACCATTTAGATCATTTACTAATCTTTGATAGGTACATAGGCGTCACTGAAATACTCATATTGTGCTGAATTATTACCATCATGTAAGAAAAAAAAACAACAACATATGATTATCGTGTAGCGCTTTCAGGACTTACAAGAAACGTGAAGTGCGGCCCACCGAACGCATCTTCGCAATAGTGTGTGTGAATATATTGTAAATATACCTTCATATACCCTACAATATAAGCTGCTATATATGCAACACATCCTGAATGTTTTACAAAGAGCATGGATAACATATTTTTCCTTTAACATTTTCAATATCATATTTCATCACACACTTGACATACACAGGAGGAATAGGTTCAACAACAACAAACGACTGTAAAATACTGTAAAAATATTGAAAAAACAAGAACATTCAGGGTCTGCCTGGTGAGTGTGAAAATAGGCTATTATAAATGAGAGGCTATTACGGAGATAACACATGTCGGGTATGAAGAAAAAAGGACTTAAATGACCCCAGAGAACAACTTTTGCTGCTCTCAGTTTTTGCCCTTGAAGTAGTAAAAGGCTTAAAAGAAGCAGTGCTGGATGCAGGCATGCGGATCACTGGGGAAAACAACATTCGGCCAAGAAATAGAAAGAGAACAGAAGCACACCACGGGACAGAAGCCAGAGCAACTGGGAAAGAGATCTCCTGTTCAAGTAGAGCAAAAGAAAGTAGACCTAGATGAGATGCAGTTGCTGCATATCAGGAGTGAAGTTCTACTGACATCTATTTAGCCTTCAGTGCGGAGAGAAGCACTGCACTGTCTAATCACCCTCATCACTCCATCGCTATGTGTTGTGCACAGTGTGTAGATCCACCTTCAGTGAAAGAGAAGCTAAAAGCTGTAATGTCCGGCCTGTGTGCGGGATGTGAACACACCGTGGTGATGTGGCAGAAAGCAAGGAGCTGGAATGTAAATGGCTCCATGAGACCTGGTGATGTGTTCAGGTCCTGTTACAGCGCTCCGATCAGAGCGGCTGCAGCAGCACAACTGAAAACAAGTCGTCTTAAAATGTGATGTTTTAATAGTTTGGTCCCAAAACTGAGTGAAAAGTCAAGAGAAAAGGTGTGAGAAGGTGGCTGGAGAGGTGAAAGAAGAAAAGAGGAGAAAAGGAAAGAAGCTGGATGTACGTCCCTGTGTGTTCCATATGAGCACTTCTCCTCCCGCTCAGTCTGCGCTGCTCCCACAGACACATCGTCTCTGTGTGACCTCCCACCTCCTGCACCCACACCCCTGCTGGTGCTCCTCTTCCAGTCACAGGATCTGCACCTCCTCAGTCCCACCAGAAGATTGGGGTGCCGGGTAGGGCGTCATGGTTTTGGGGGAAGGGAGTGGGGTAGAGACCCTCCCTTCTGCTCCCCCTTCAAGCAGAGCTCCAAACCCTCCTGGATCTCAAATAAAAACCTATGCAGGGAGACGGCCTGGCAGTGCAACGCTGTGCCGCTCCCGGCGCCCCCCCCGCCTCACTTCTTGACGGCCTGCCGGTAGCTGTGTCTCTGGCCGTCCTGCCGCAGCTTGCCGCTGCAGCCGCTGGCCCTGCTGCTGTTGCCCCCGTCCCGGGCGCTGCTGGCCTTGCTCACCTGGCTGGCCTGGCTGCTGTCCTGCAGCGTGGGGCTGGAGTGGGCCCTCTGCAGACTGTTGTCCTCCAGCAGCTGGGACTCGAACAGAGACAGGTCCTCCTCGCCGCTCCGGATCTTAGCTCGCAGCAGCATGACGTACGTCCCGTACCGGGTTTTCTGATAAAGGCGAGACAGAACTGGTGAGTACGGTGAAACATTTCAACTGAAATATAGCACCATTAAACTTCCCCAGTTCAACACTTAGAGCAACATCATCATTCTAGTATTAATAGGTATCTGATATTTAAAGCATTACTAATATTTAGTAAGCATGATACATGTCTTTGTTTGTTAACAGTAAAATAAACATTTATTAAAGTTTGTGAGTTTATCATTAATTAATTATGGTTATAATAGGGGTTACTGACATGTTATGTTTATTAAATATATCTTTGGATCACTCTCTCTGATAAATACAGTAACAATAAAATACTGTCAACAGCTATTGGAAAAATACATTTTCTCCATGTTGTTAGGAATAGAGACTGATACGAATCAGGCTACGAACAATATGAAGAAACCTTTCAGTTAAAACATACAGATGAATACAAAGTTGGTCACCATAAGAATAAAGATATGCATAATAAGTTGGCTATAAGTAGAGATTTAATGTCTCAGAGTATTCCAAAATCTTTAGAAGATAAATGTATTTAATACATTTTGCAAGTCTCTAGAAAGGAAATGGGTAATGAATTTAACTAATACATATATACACGAAACTCCCCCAGTTGTTTACGGGTATTGTATTACAACTTTGATTAAATCGTTTAAATATGCAAATGAGTCATTATCTAAGGCTAACCTTTGGTGTGGAATTCTACAGTCACTAATAGACATATGCAGTCAAATAAACCCAAAGCCGTGGGTTGGATGTTTTCTTTCCACTGCTATAAAGCAAAATAGCCAAACAAAATGGACCAGTGAAGATTGGACAGCTGAGAGGGCTGCAGTGATGTAATGATTTAACGCTTCACTGCATTTCCCATTTCTTTCTTTTATCTGTGTGCAGCTCACCTCAAACTCCAGGTACTCATCCCGCTGCCGGTACTCTTCCAGATCGCGCCCTTTGACCTTGCGATCGGGGGGGTAGGAGCGCAGCTCAGTCAGCTCAGTGGACAGGGCTCTGAAGCGGTTTTCATGGGATCTGACCTGCTCCTCCTGTAAGAACAAGGTCAACACGGAGACATGAGGGGAGGGGAAGCAAGGAGTACACACCTGCCTCCTTTCAGTTAGTGTTTGAATGTTCTGAACTGAAATACCATCCTGTTTGGCAAGGGTATTGGTGCAACTGTGAAATTAAAAACAAATATCCCGTTCGAACGAGATGAGAAGAATAGAATAACAAGACAAAGAAAAATGTCTTGTTATGACAAAAAGTGTTCTGAGAAGCCTGCACTCATAAACCACCAGTGACCAGCAGTGATTTATTACATCAGTGTTAGGTGGAGCGTTTAGTCATGAAAATATAATTCTAATTACTGTGCCGTCAAGTTATGAAAAATGATGTGTCCACTCCTTTTGAAAAGGACTTTTTTGAAAGATTTGTATCGCCTTGTTTTGATGAATTTCAAAGGAGCCTGGACTTGCCTCTGACCAGGTACAGCCAGTGGTGGAATGTAATTAAGGACATTCATTAATATTGTTATCATGTCAAAATTTGAGGTAATCTTTTTACGATTTCAGTATTCCGTCGTTACAGACATAAATTAACAGTAGTGGAAAGGAACAAGTACATTTGCTCAAGTACTGTACTGAAGCACCATTTAAAGGTGGGGTAGGTAAGTTTGAGAAACCGGCTCGAGATACACTTTTTGTTATATTCCATGGAATGCTCTTAACATCCCGATAGCAATGAATATCTTAAGTGCTTTGACAAAAAATCCATAACAAAATGTCATCTGTGGAAGCCGTGGCGCTGTAAAAAGCACGACCAATCATCTGAGCCGGCCCGGCTAAAATAACTTGATGGCCTACCTGCCTGTCAGCCTTCCATCTGTGCACAAACTTATCTCGTGCTCTCATTGGTCATGTGCGCGTTCGTGTGTGTTGGAGGAGGGGCTCTGTAAGGAAGTGGCAGATTTTTTCCGGCTGTGTATTTTCAAATTCTAGCGCACTCGAGCTGGTTTCTCCAAAATTACCTACCCCACCTTTAAGGTACTTTTTCCACTATATTTATTTGATAACTTTAGTAACTTAAACAATTAAGCTGTTTGCATTCAAATCAAGCTATTCTATTCTTGTCACAGTCTGCTCCATCATTCACCAGTAGTTTTCCGTTCACCTGTCTCACCTGTAGCCACACCCTGTATCTCTCTCACTCTGTTTCACCCATTAGGCCATTTAGTATTTAGGCTCACTTCACTTTCACATCAGGGCCAGATCGTACTTTGCATTATGCCAGTCTTTCCCGTATTACCTCCAGATTGCTCTCCCGGTTTCGACCCTGCCTGTCCCAGACCATCCTGTCTAGTCTGTTTCCTGACCCTGCCTGAACTCGGATTATTCTGCCTTGCCTGCTCCCTGACCGGTTGGTACCTGCGACTCCCATCTTGCCTTCGATCTGCCGTGTTGTATACAACCAGTCTTTTGCTTATAATAAAACTGGTTATCAACGATCCCTGGTTTTCCGTGTGTTGCACTTTGGTCTTCAGCTCGATTGTGACAATTCTCACTGTTTCCAACTACGCAGTAATCGATTAATGGAGAAAATAATAGGCAGAATAATCCATCATTGAAATGATAATTTGTTGAAATTGAGCTCAACTCTTTCAACTACATCGGTGAAATATTGCTTTAATAGTAAAGCATGAGGAATAATAATAATGTGGTTTTATAATATTATTTCCTTCACAGGGGACCTTAAAGGTAGGGTAGGTAAGAATGGAGAAACCAGCTCGAGTGCGCTAGAATTTGAAAGTACACAACCGAAAAAATCTGCCCCTTCCATCAAACTTCCTTACAGAGCCACTCCTCCAACACACACAAACGCGCACATGACCAATGAGGGCACGAGATACGTTTGTGCACGAGATGGAAGGCTGACAGGCAGGTAGGCCATCCAGTTATCTGCCGCGGGCCGGGGCAGATAACTGGACTTGCTTTTTACAGTGCCACGGCTTCCACAGATGAAATATTTGTATATATTTATTGTCGAAGCATTTCATTGATTCATTGCTATCGGGATGTTAAGAGCATTCCATAGAATATGTTTCTGAAGTGAATTACCTACCCTATCTTTAATATACTTCAAATAATTAAAGTACATTTTTCTTATCACACTAACAAACCACCATTTTTAATGCAGGACTTTCATTGTCATCTGTTAAAGGGTATCTTTTAAAATCGGTGTAAATCCTTTAACCTAGCCAATGAACTGAACACTTTCTCATTCACTGTAGAAAGCAGTTCACATTTTAGGGGTCCTATAATGCTCTTTTCGAGGGGGGATGGGGGTGGGGGGGAAAACTCGCTCTTGAGGGAACTGTGGCATTTTAGTCTTTGCAGACCATTTACATGATGAAAAAACCCTTAATAACACGCATCGGGAAAGGGAAAAAGCACAATAGGGCCCCTTTAGGATACCTCGGACAGCTTTGACATGGTCCCAGGCAGCAGCGGCCGGCTGAACTTCTTCTGGGAGCCGATGGCTGCTGGGAAAGGAGGAGCTGAGAACATGGTGGCCACCGTGTTGATCCTTGTGATCCAAGACTGCATCTGCTCCGCGTTCCTGTGATGTATAACACACATAGAATGCAATTAGAAACAGATCTGAAACAGTAGGTACAACACACACTTATCAGCCCTCTCCATGCCCACATCAGCACATGGCCAGCTTACAGCATCAAAGGGATAATTATCGGAGAACGCAGCCTTGCTGTTGACAAAGAAATTATTTTGGAGCCAATTAATGCATGAGAGAAAAGGCCCTGTTTTACACGAACAGCCCCATTAGGGGCCCATGAGAAATGTCAGATTGGCTTAGACAGCCTTGCTTTAATTCCCCAGGGAGCGACGAGGATGGAGAGAGATGGAGAGACAGAAAGAGGAGATGGAGACACAGAGAGGGGTACAGTATCTGGGACAAATGCAAGCTGCAACTGGAGCACAGAGCCTCCAGGGGGGCTGAAACATGTGGCCAGTCATGTGCCACTTGCTGATCAAACACACACATGCACACCTCCACCTTTCCCCTTATACAGTACGACCTGTGCATGTTTCATTGATCCGTGAGCTCTCTGGGTGTGTTCTGCTGAACACCATGTGCACAGCTGGCTCTGCATGCTGTTAGCTGAGGTTGGGTGCTCAGCTTCATTAGACAGCCCAGTTACACTACAGAGCTAAAAGTATGTGGACAGCGTATGTCCCAAACTCAACATGTGCATTAGTACAGACCAGTCAAAACTGCTTGGGATAACCACTTATTTTTGGTCTATAGTGATATTGTCGCAATGAGGACTTATACCGAAAAGCGGCCACAAAGCTAAAAGATCATTATTGTCTTCAAGTGTGTTTTTGCATGCATAAAACAAATTGGTTGCTAGCTGATTTTGTGTTAAACAAAAACATCTAAATATGGGCTTTTTTCCCTTCAACAAAAAGGCTGATTTTGCAAGTTATCTTCCGCCACCTTAATGATTCAATATTTTACCACAGAACATGTGAGTACTTGTTAAATAATGAGAGAGAAAGTGCTACTCTGGGATGGGGGAGAAACCTGATTATTTATGAGCTGCATCTATATTCATATATATAGAAAAGTGGTTACTTGATGTTATCTATCAACCCCCTTTTTAGTTGCAATAATCTATTGCATGTATTCATCTTGGATCATATCTGTAAGAGTGACAGGTGTTTTACTTGTTTTTATATTATTTGTATTCGTATTGTATTCTTGTTTGTTATTTTGTTTAATTTGTATTTTTTATTTGCTTTCTTGGCTAAGTAAATGTCACCTTTGAGTGATCAAGAAAAGGTCTTAGGTCCTATGTAACTTAAGTGCATATAAACCCATTCATTTTATGCTAAATAAATGTTTGCTCATTTGCACCAAGGGGGCAAAAAAACAACCTTGAAAAATATCTGTAGAACCAAAGGTACACAAACGTGTCCACATACCTTTGACCACACACTGCAGGTTTGACAGAGAAATAAAAATGGCTCATGCACGCTTGCATAGTCAAGATGAGACACAGGGTATGCAGGGTATGATTAAGGTTTAGTTCTGGTGTTAATGTTATGGTCTGCTGCAGATGCTGTGCAGCTGTCCGTGCACACGCTCCACAGTATGTAATAGTGTCTACATTCAGTCAGCTCAGTGAGGAACACAGAGCAGGACTCACGGGGCCTGGAAGAGATACACCCTCCAGTCGGCGGTGCGCAGGTAGAAGACGTTGGGCCTCTTGCTGTAGTCTGAAGCCTTCATGGCCAGAGAGTGGTGGATGGACACGGCGTTCTTCAGGTCCTCCTCTGATAGCTGTTTGTCAGGCCTGTACTCCCCCTGGCAGGGCAGTAATGAATAAGAAATGAATGCTATAATTAACGCCAAGGGGTCTCAGCACTTATTAAAGTGGGAGTGCTGACAAAGAAGAGATTTTATTGGACGAGCAGCAGGAGTGTGAACATTAGCAGTGCTTTGAAAGTATCCCTTGTGAAAACAACTGATTAATTCTCTCATCTAAACGTACCTGCTGCTGGACTACACTCTTAGATATAAAGGTTCTAACTAGAACAAAAAGGGGTTCTTCAGCTTGTTACCAAGGGGGGACCTGTTTTTGGTTCTTGGTAGAACCTTTTATATAGGCTCCAAGCTAAAAACCTAACCTAAAAGGGTTCTACCAAGAACACAAGAGGGTTTACCTAGAACTCAACATGAAAGTGATCTAACCTAGAACCCTTTCAGAGGGTTTTATCCGGAACCCAACATAAAAAGGGTTCTACCTAGAACGGTAGCTGTTGTGTTGGCAGAGGTTGCCCCACATGAAGCCAGGACAATGTGTCACAGCCCTTTTTAAACATGTAAACAGGATATTGGCTGTGACTCCATCGGACATACTGCTTGGTATAAAGCATTCTGCAGAATGTGTAACCCGACACAAAAGAACATTCTGGAAAGTAAAGTAAAAACAGTCACAAGTAATACAATTGTTTCTAATACAGACTTTTTCTGGCAGACTAAAAAAAACAAATAAATAACTAAATAAATACCAAAGTAAAATATACTCTGTAATAATGTGAGTTACTTACTTTTTGCAGATAGAGAATAAGCCCTTTGAGGATGATATAGAAGGTCTTCCAACCTCTCTTCCCTCTTGGTGCTGCGAGGAGGAGAACAAGTGATAACATCAAAAACACATATACAATTGTCTTATATGTTACATTTGTTTTAGTTTTGACCTCCACTTGATGTATTAGATTAATTAAATACATGTATGAGCGTGTGTGGATTAACCCTCCAAGTCCAGAAGGCAAGGAACACATTAAATTAGGATTTATTCAAAGATATAAATCACAACATCACAGCAGGGGATTCCCATCTACTAGATACTGCATTCAAAGATGGAGCCTTTTTGCCTTTTGGCATTAACTATAACTGAACCTTATTGAACTATAACTGAACCTTATTGTGGGGTTGGTAATTCAACTGTATGTCAATGATTGTCTTTCGAGGATTGCGTTTTTTGTTGTTGCAGAAAAAAAGCAGTTAAAAGCTAATGTTTTCAACCCAGATCTGCCTATAATATTCTTAATACTTCAGATATTGAACTGTGGTAACAAACCATACAGTACACTTTCAAAATGATTGGAGAAAAGCATTTCATGTAAAATAAGACAAGTCAACCTAGAACACGCTGATTCATCCTTCTTCCTCGCAATTTTCTTTTTTTTTACCTGATACAAACTTTAGCTATGAACTTTTCCTTACATTTTTGTAAAGCACTTTATAACTTCAGATTGAGTCAATAGAAATGTTATCAATAATGTCAAATCAGAACAAATTAGGTGGAGATCATGTGTCGTGGTAAAACAAATAATTACCTTTTAATTTGTTCACTATTTTATAATAATTTAGAGTAATCGATTAATAGCTTGGTCTATAAGATGTCAGAAAATTGTGAAAAATATCCATCCCAATCTCTCAAAATCAAAGGAGTTGTCTTTAAATGTCTTGTTTAGCCAGCTGGAACATTCACTTCCCAATGATATAAAACAAAAAAGCAAGAAAAGCTTTATATTTCAGAGGCTGAAAGCAGCATGTGTGCCATTTTTGCACAACAGTAGGCAAAATATTGACTGGCGGCGATCGACTATTCGACATACTGACTTAATGTTGCAGCTCTAACGATGTGTGATCAAAGGTTCAATAATAGATACTAAATGGACCTTGAGGTGAGCTTATTTTGAAACTGTAGGTGGTAAAACGTAAAGAAAAACATCCTTCGTACTTCTCTTGCCGTCAGAGTCTGCGTGCACTTTGCGGACGAGGAAGCCGTTCTTGTAGAGCAGCGACCCGGACGGATGCGCCTCCTCTGTCGGGGGCTTCCCACTGCTGCCCTCCGCCTTCAGAGATCTGGAGGCGGTGGAGTCACACAGGCTGTCCCCGAGCTCCGAGAACGACTTCCGCAGCTCTTCCTCGTCGCTATGGAGACAAGAAAAAAAAAGAGAATGAAAAAAAAATAAAACAGATCCCATGGTGATCAACACTTATGTGTCATGTCTCATTTGCAATGCGAATAAACACATCATCATTCATCCTGTCCATGTGCCTCTCACTCTGTGCTTGTTACAGGACAACAGCTCCAGAGATTTCACACACTTACTGGGGGAACTTTTATTTTCATACAGAACACATGAGTAATATCCAACCTCTACGGCTAGTGTGTTGCCAGAGCTTTATAGTTGCACAAGACATTTACAAAGCATCCTGTAAGCTACCTTCAAAGCTTTAACTGTGTGTCTTCCTGCTCCGGTTCTCCTGGGAAGCACTCTCCTTGATCAAAAAAGAACCACAGCTAAAGAGTGATACCATCTATCTTGCTCCACCTTTGAGGTCGACTCCTCTCAGAAACACAGGCGCACCACTCTTACTCCTCCAACCTCTTGAAGCCTCATAGAGTACTTTAATACTTCATAGCACAGTGATACAACATAACATCTCAGTCTTATGCACAGAAAGAATGGAAATCTACATTTCAGCTCCATCTGCAGAGGAAGACTGTGTGAATTTGAAGGTTTCACAACAACTGAATTGGTGTGAGAATCGTATTTATTTGTGTGAACGGAAATTGTGTTTTTATGGAAGACATTTAATAAACACCTCTTAGATACTAGCCTGAGATATGTCGGTATCAACTTTTAGTACTACACTACCACCTACAATTATTTAAAAAATACATCTGAAAAGTATTTAAAGACACCCTTATGCTTTTTGGCGTTTTCCCTGTTTTCCTGTGGTGTGTTATGTCGGTTTTTGTGCATGTAAATGGTCCGCAAAGGCTAAAATAAAAAGGTGGCTCACATAATGACATCATTATGTTACACTAAAGCTTCTATTGGCTAGCGCTGCAGCAAATTGTAAAAAAAATTGCAAAAGTTCACTTCAATGAAAAATGATAATCTGTTCCTGCTTATTATTGGAAACTTTTATGAATTATTTAAACTTTGTTGTTTTCTTTTATCCTTTACTTCTTTAAGTATGACTATTGTTTTTATTTGGGATGGCATCTTTATAATACATTTTTGGCTACTAACAACTGCATAATGTTCAAACCTTTATCTTAATAGTGTTTTTAAAATGTGTGTAGGGGAAATGTAAAAGATACAATAAATAACACAAATAGACAGCACAGTGTAAAGCACCATATCTGATAGGAATGGGACACAGCTAAATACATATGACCAACGTTGTGGTTAACTGTAACATAGTTTCATTTCCATTATTAAAAAAGTATTAGAGAAACTGCTGAAAAGATCATTTACCAGCTTCTGTTTTTTATTAAAGACATTTTTCAGGCTGAGAGTTGTTGCTTAAGTTTCTGCACAGATCGCTCATTAGAAACATTCCTTGAGGAGTGTTCATGAGCTGCCGAGTTCCTGCTCACTTGACTGCAGCTTTTTTATTAAACTACTCTGATGTGCGCTGTACTGTAAGTGTATGTGTTTGTTGTTTGTGTGTCTTTCCAAAAAACATCTATCTTATTTTGGTCTTTTCCATCTCTCTTCTATCCACCAACAGTGCATTTAACCATTGTTTGGATGATGAAATACTTTTTTTACGGTGATTTCATTTTTTTTAACCATTTTTCTGTTGTAAATAGTTTTCATTACTTTTTTATTACTTTTACCAAATAGTCGTCCATTTTATTTTCATTTGTAGAATTTTTAGAAAGTTTAATTGTAATTTTTTTATCATTCCCTTTTTTGTTTCTATTTTAATATATATTCCAGTTTATTTATTAAATTTCGTATGTGTTTTATCATGGCTCTATTACCCTTTTTTTTACCGTTTCAAAAACACCTTTTTGATTATTTATTTAAAAATGTGTGTTCTGTTGTAACGTAAATTCATGTCAACTAGCCCCTTTTTTATTTTGTACATATTTTTTTGAATTGTTCTTTTTTATTTATTCTTAATTCTATATATTTTTTTCTTTACCAACTGGTATACTATTTGGTATCTGTTGTCGCTTCTATTATGCCCCTTTTTTTTTTTTAAATATATAAAATATTGTCTCTATTAATTATTATTTGTGTGTCCATCACAGCATTTATTTTCATCTGTTCTTTAAATTCCCTCTAAATGTCTGTTCCTGAGTATATGAATTGCTTGTATATATATATTACCGTATTGTATGTTTTGCACTGGAAACAGCCAGACAATACTAAGTGTACACATTACTACAGCAGCGCTAATCCCATTCTGCTCGAAATAACCGCTCACAATACGCTGTATGGATTCTTTGAGTGTTTTCTAAAGGGATTTGTCACATCAGGAGATGATAAATGCTTTGAGCATCAACACTGAACGTCTCTGCCTGGTGAGGTAACATGGCAATTCCACTTGTTACCTCACCAGCCGGCACCCATGTAAAAGTTCAGCCCAAAAATAGAAAGATGGCTGTATGCCGAACCCCCCCGAGACCACGCTATGAGTAACCAACAGAACATAACAGCAGTTAACCCCGTGCAGGAGCCAGGGAGAGAAAAGGGAGACGGAGCCAATGAGCATGCAGCCTGTTGCCTGGTAACTGCTGGCCTGCTTCAATACCATTCTACACGGAGGCAAAGAGGAGAGGAGATAGAGAGGGGGGGAGGATGGAGAAGAGAGATAGAGGAGTGAGGAGACAGAGACAGAAGAGGGGGGGAAGACAAAGCTGATCCGTCTTAGATGGCAGAACATTATCCTCAATGATGTGAGTGGGAGGAGGAGGGGAGAGGAAAACAATAACAAAGGAAAGGAAAGAAAGGAAAGGAAAGGAACAGATAAGGAAAGGAAGGAATACAGAAGATAGCGAGAGGAAACATGTTAAGGAAAGGAGAGGACAGGAGAAGACTGGTAACGAACACTGGACTAAGGAAAGGTTGCGGGGAAAAGTAAAGAAAGAAAGAAAAGAAGGTGACAACATGAAAAGGAGATGAAATAAATGATAGCAAAGGAAGAGAGAGGATTGGCGGGTTAGGAACATTGGAAAAAGGGAAGGTAACAGAAAAAGGAAAGAGAAGAAAAAGGAAAGGAAAGTACAAAAAAGAGACTAAAGAAAAGGAGATAAAAGGAAGAGGTAGGAAATATATTTTTTAAAAGATTAGGAAGAAAAGAAAGAAACAGAGGTAACAAAAGAAAGGACAACAACAACAACATTGAGTGGAAATGAAACATATCAAAAGAGGGAAATGGATTGGGGGAGGAGAGAAGAGGAAAAGGAAAAGAAGCAGGGCATGGAGCAGTAGAGAAACAAAGGGAAATAATTACATTCATAGAAAAAACCGACAAAATAAAGAAATAAAAGAATCGGAAATGCAAGGCAGAATACTATAAAGACAAGGGAAATAAAATGAATGAAACTGAGACAAAAGAAAGACAATAAAAAGTCCATTAATGAACATTGATATATATATGTATTATATGTATATATCAGTGTTTCCCCTAGGTTTACTGCTTTGGGGGGGTGCTGCCTGAGCAGGGGGTGGCGTGGCATTGGGATATATATTGTTTAAATCCTCTGGAGCAGAGAGAGGGGCTGTGGATTATTGTTATTGATTAATGCATCAGTGTTTCTTGGGTCAAAAACACTAAACTCACAACTTAAAATGAAAGCGATAAGTTTATTTAATAAAAGAGCACATGTTCAATGTGAAAAGTGACAGTAGATATAGATTAGTTGCAATTTGGTGCTATTTATATATATATATATACAACATTTCAGGGGGGGCGAGGGGCTCCATTGGCAGGGTGCGCGCCCCTCCAATACAATGGTAGGGGAAACACTGTATATATATATATTGTATGTGTATGTATGTATATATGTGCGGATGGCACACATCTGGCAGGTGAGAGATGGAGGCAGCAGCAGACAATAGTGAGACAGGGGGTTAGCAGAATGAAAGGAATAATGGAGCAGAGGGGGTCTCACCTGTCCCTCTCCCATCACTCATTTCACACATTTCAATCTCCACGCTGCACTCATCATGTCCTACTGTCATATTCTACAGAGGAGTATCAGGGTCATGCATAATGGGGAAAAAAAGAGAAGGCAGATGGTTTTTTGCATCTCAATTTATGTAAATGTAATTCCTGGTGACTGCATCACAATACAGTACATGTTTTGTAAACTCAATTAATAAGTGTTTTTTAAGGATCCTTATGACAATCATTTTTAGTCTAACAGGCTTTACGGATAATCGGTGACAAATTAAAATTAAAAAAATGTTGATCTATGGAGTAGAGTAAACAAAGACTTGATTTACTGTATGCTGCAAGCTGACAAAATACAGTGGGAATGTCTAGTTATTTGAGAACCACATTTCTTCTCACCATTCCATAGCAATGGGGCGAAATCAAGCGAGGATCACTAGATGATTTGAGAATAGCAACCTCGGAGAAAAGCTTTGAAAGATTCTCGACTGGTTGACACATTTCTACTGTTGCACGGTTTATACTGTCATATCACCCAACAAAGACAAAACAAAACACCAGCAGAAAGACCAGACGATATAATCAAAAGGACAGAGGATGTGTCATGTGATCAGGATGGATATGCCAGAGTGAAGTGATATGTTTTGAGACAAAATGGAGACATAGTCAATATTCCGGATGTCAGTTGGGAGGGAGTTCAAGAGGCGGGGTGCAGAGCGGCTGAAGGCTCTGGACCCCATGGTGGATAAACTGTGACATGTCTCCATGCTTTAATGTTCAAAAAGCTCTTTATGTGTCTCATGCTGCAGCACCTCTTTTCACCCTCTGTCTGAAACCAGAGTCCAGTCTGCTCTGATTGGTTAGCTGGATGGCTCTGTTGTGATTGAGCAACTGCTTACAGATGTTCCTCCCCTAAGCCTATCACCTATAATGTGTTGCCAATAGAAACACAAGTGTTACATAGTGATGTCACTATATGACTGAAGTAAACAATGGACTACAATTGAGGCGTTTCAGGCCGGCAGGGAGAAGCTCCCTTTGGAGGGAACATAGGGATTTTAGCCTTTGCAGACCATTTACATGCACAACAAACTATATAACACACTACAGGAAAGGGATACACCAAAGAGAAAATATAGAGCCCCTTAGGAATACGTTGAAATAATAAAGAATTACATTCAATACAGTGAAATAAAAATGTTCAGTGTCAAAATGATCAAGATAATGTTGAGGTATCAGGAAACCAGTTGAAATACCCTTACGAGACTCAGGTTGAAGTATCAAGAACAAAGTAACGTCAGACTAAAAGAGGATCCTCAATTCTACTGTATTCTAGACATTTTGACTTCATTCTCAACATTTCAAATGTAATCTCGAAATGCAAAATGAATTAAAAAAACCTAATCTTTAATGTATTTATGTCTTGCCCTAATTGTCTTCCGTAGAAATTCCACCATGTACACAAAGTTTCTATCAACAGATCTCCCTGTTTCTCCGACTTGTTGCGTCTCTCTTTTAGTGCCCACCTCCACCACCTCTCTCCCTCTCTGTGCTGCTCGCCACACCCACTCCTCAATGAGGAAGCTTGTGTGTACTGTATACATCTCTGTTTGTGCGTGTGTGTGTGTGTGTTTGTGTGTGTGTGTGTGTGTGTGTGTGTGTGTGTGTGTGTGTGTGTGT
>CALSBZ010046728.1:615191-629911 GCA_943591055.1 Gobionotothen gibberifrons | reverse complement strand
CACACACACACACACACACACACACACACACACACACACACACACACGGCTATGCATACATGCATGCTTATTTAAAAATATACTCGCAATGACAAATTAGTATTCAGTGGTGGTCTTGTGGGAGGGACTGTTAAGGTGAGAGGAGCGAGGAAAAATGCAATAACGAATTGCCAGCAAAGGGACAGTATATAACCAGGTGTGTGTATTCAGCACTACTGTGGACAAATGAATAGTTCAGTATCTTTAGGGAGAATTATATTTCTTTCTGAGATTGAGATGAGAAAATTAAAGTCATGTCCAACATCGATTACATTACTCATGAAACCAGGACAAAATATGTTGTGCTGTGAGCTGGTGCCAGATCTTTCCATTATTCTCAATTATTAAAACTATTTGGAAAACAAACAAATACTAAAATATTAATAAGAGGCAGAGGAAGGAAAGAAAGAAAGAGGAGGCGACGGAGAAAATGAAACAGAAAGCTTTGTTTACAAGATAAATTAACAAGGTTTTGCCCCCCAAGAGAAATTGGCTGTGACCGGAGATTCAATTACTGTGTCAATCATCGACCGCCAGCATTGTTCAGACTGATTTCTAAGAATCTAGAATCAAAACCAACCAGTGTAGTCTAACAAAGTTAACCTCCCCATACACATCCCATCTGTCCACATTTAAAACACTCATTAAAACTCACCTCTTCAAAAGTGCTTTTAAGGTGTAATTAATGTAGTGTATTTTATAATTTAGATGTTTTTATATAATCTATATATGAATTTTAATAAGTATCTGTAAAGTGTAAAAGTATAAACGCTCTATAAAAAAAGGTATTATTATTAAATGATGCATTATATTATAATATATTATATTATAGTGTATAATATAACTTCGTAAAAAATAACTGGGTAAATAAATAAAACATATTTATAAATATGTTCTGCTTTGCAGGCCACTTATTGTTTGAACACATTTTTTCTGTTTTGCGAGATAAATGTTTTGGACGTTTAGAATTGCGAAATAATGCAAAATGGTTAATTTGCTAAATGTACAAAAACATCTCCTTCCAACCTTACTTCACCCTTGGGATAAAGTAAATCATTGAAATAGTAACGTTACCCCAAAACAGCTCTGTTTTGAGTTCTGAGACAATGGTAATCTGACCAGTAAATTATCGGACAAATAAACACATTCAAAGTGCAATATTGGCCTCTGAGATGTAGTAGAGTAGAAGCATAAGAATGTATGAAATTGATATCTTAGGTAAAGTTAAAGTAATGTGAAATGTACTATTCTATATTTGTTGTTGTTTTTCAATATTAATGCACCAAAACCTTTGTGCGTTGAACTGCATCCGTGCATTTGTTTGTTTTGCCACTGTCCTGTATTCCATGCTCTTTGCAAAATGTGAAGTGCTTCACTGAAAGTTGAATGGGTGCTGTGACTGAAGGAAACAGTTCATCCCTGTTGACTGGTGTCTGTCTTTTGACATTCACCATCAGGGTGGACATGTTGGCGAGCTGTGACTTTATCACTAGGGAAAGGAAAAGGAACATCTGCGAGCCCGGGGGGAAATGGAGCTAACCTTTGACTGCGAGACAGAAAAACAACCTGCATCAAGATGACAGCTTGTTACAGGAGCAGGGAGAAGCTGGAGTGTCTGTCTGTTTCTAGTGCTTTCTCTCTTTTACTCTGTTGGCAGAAGCAGCTTGAATCCCAAAAAAACCTAAATGTGTCTCAGAGCTTAACCCCAAATGACTCAAAGCTGCAGCCGACTTTACAACTAAGAACACCTGCGTGCCAAAAACAAATCAAACGACAACAATAGGCGAGGCAGTCGTTTTTTTTTACCTTATGCCCTCTATCAGTTTTCCCGTCCGCTGTCAGGTTCTCCCTCCCACTCAATATTTCACATCCTGTCTGAATCTCTCCCTCTGTCCCTTATGCAGGGTCCAGACAGCTCAGAGGACAGCCTCACGTCTCTGCTGACCTCAGCAGCTGTCTCTTCACACTCTCTTTCGTTGCCACTGTGTCGCTCTCTGCCTCACTAGCACTTTTGACAAAAAATGTGGGACATTTGTATCTCCGTCAATGGCTGCTTTGCTGCCGCCATAATATGTTTTGTATGTGTTTCAGATTGTAAATGAGGAGTGGACGTAGACACCATAACATCAGCCGTTTGTGAACTGCCATTTCACAGTTTGTGACATCATTTGCGCCCAAAATATTTACATTGGCAAAGCGACGTAATGCAGCGGATAATTTTTTTATTTATTAAATTGACTACCCACTACAAACACTTAACACACCACTTAACACCTAATTTAAATCATTAAGATCTAAAAGTGGTACAATGCGCTGAAAGTCGAATTCAGAATCATTTTTTCCATCTCCATTTATATGGCTGAGTCGAGAGCGGGAGATCTGAGGCGGGGCTTAAGGACATCTCAAGTGCACACACTCTATGGGTCCAGATACGGGTACTTATGCTCTCAAGTCAGGCCATATTGGCTTCATTCGCCACTGAGCAACTTTCATTGGAATGAAATACAAATATACTGTGTAAGGGTTAAAGCTGTAAGACGAAAAACAAGGCACTATGGCCCAAAGTTATACAATTAGGTGAGAAGTCTTTTTTTCATAGACTTCTAGAAAGTCAGCCTACTTTTTACAACTAGTATAGTCCTTCACTTGTCCTTACTTAATAGAGCACTGGTTTTATGGATAGGACATCAAGGCAAACATGGCATACAGCATGCTGTTTTTAGCCCCTTATAACACAAAGAATTCCAGCTTTTCTCTGTTTGATATCATATTTAAGTGATGGTTTTGGGGTTTGTCATAGAAAGTAACTAGATGTTGTTCCACTTTCTTTATACGTGTCTGCAGAGTTGGAGGGAGCCTAAGGTGTAGCATTTTAATTGCTCACAATTGTTTCACTTCAAAAGTTGTGAATATAAAAATCAAAAACAGCTTTTTCCACTGCTCATTCTTCAGTTAAGCACCTTTAGATATTGTAAGAGAAAAGGCTGCTGAGCCTAGCTAGCACTGAAGGTTTTTTTTTTAACTGTTACTCAAAACAGGAGAAAATGGTGTACATGTTGGGGACTACATTCAGCAGCAGATTAATCCACATTTGGTGCTCTGGTGAGTGTTTGTGACAGCAGGACGCTGTGTGTGGGATTGAGTCAAAACAAACTACAGTGTGTGTGTGTGTGTGTGTGTGTGTGTGTGTGTGTGTGTGTGTGTGTTCATGGTTATGACGGAACATGTCACCAAAAGCAACAGTGTGGCTCATTGCTGTGTTTTTGCATGTTTTCTTTTTTTATAACATACCTAAGAAAAAGGTTGATCTGGAGCACCAACAGTTTTAAAAGAAGTGGACAATTCATGTTTTCTTCATGGAGTCTAAAGTGACTGGTTCTATTCTCCATGAATAAAGAAAACATTCCTCTGCTGAACATGCAGGTCGGTATGCTGTATGAGGAAGGAAGGGAGGAGGAAGAGCAGTTGGGCAGCTTTGGAGTGAAAAGAGCTGAAATGTTTTTGTTAACAATTGATTTTACTGCTGAGTGTTCAAGCAGCTCCCCTAGGAGAGGACAAGCTGTCCCTTTGGCCAGTGGTGGAGGAAGAATGTTTACATAAGTATAAGAGACATGTAAAAAGACTCTACAAGTAAAACACATGCATTCAAAGTGTTAACAAAGTTAGACATTATACAAGTATAATCAGCTAAATGTACTTAAAGTATTACAAGAAGAAAATGTGCCATGTGATTGCTAAAAAATCATGTTTTACAGTTTTAAGAGTGATATGTGTTCTCTCTATACACACTCAATATGTAAATCTGTACTGATATGAGTAAAACAATAATTGTATTTCGGTATCTCTCTCTCCTCCAACATGACATTCTTGTCTTGCCCAGGCTTTCCAACACTGGCACTAAAGCATGCAGATGCAGACACATTGCTAGCCAGGCGGACAGCAGAGACACATTCAAGAAAGATTCCTTCTCCCTCACTTACAAAACAAATGAGACATCCGTCTTTTTCCCCCGCCGTCGATGCTGCGACGGGATCGATAACATCAGTGCACCTAATTACTGTTTGAAGAGGGCGGTACGGGTGTCTTTGATTGAGCTGTACAACATTTTCATTTCAGCAGAATTTGTTCTCCTGCTCTAATGCGGGCTGGTAACCTACTTCAGTGCATCATTAGCTCCCACTTCAAGCTTTAAGCCCTGAGCAGTGCTGAAGAGAGAGAGGGAGAGTGAGAAGGAGTGCAAACCTATGCGTCTCTGATCCTCACAATAAAGAAGGAAAGTTTTCTCTAAAGCGCTAGCTTGGGCCGGAAGCCAGGGGTTCAGATTCTGCAGGGAGCTGCGGTAAAGCTGCGTTTCCCATGCAGGCTGGTAGAGGAACATGAAGGGGTTATGACGGCTTAAAGGCTTATTGTGGCTCTGGGACCTTCTGTTTTAATCATTTGTTTTTTTTAGTAATTGCACAAATAAGTGAGCTAGTCATCATTTATGGACACATTAGGTCTAAACACTGCAGTGCTGCAAAAAGTCTCACAAAAATTACTAAGCAAGCAAATAAACAAAATACAGTCCAGTCTTCTGGTTTATGAAATGTTACTTACAAGATAAACTTTGGCTTATTTCTTTAAGGGCTTTATTTCGGATATGAAGGCGTATTTGAATTTGAAGACAAATTCTTAAACAAATATTGGGAAAAATACTTGGCGCCGAGTTCTACAGAAGATCGTTACCACTCTCATAACGGTTGGTTAAATATAAATATTGGTTTGCTTAATTAAGAACAAAGCCTGGAAACGTCTTGCTCTGTCCTAATGTAACACGTTCTACCTACCAACACCTCTAAAGTGTTATTATCAACACGTTATATCTTGTTTACTCTACTGTTCTACTGTTTGGTGTTCGGATTATTTTGGCTCTTTGCCGTTTTGGATGGTTGCGCCAACTACTTAAAGCCAAGTAATAGTAAGGCACAGAACACCCTATAAAATACAGAATTGCTTTTTTAGCACCATTTAGTTTGAATCGGGTAAACAAAGCAGATACATGATGGTTACTACTAGTCAGGTTAAGATATTTTGTTACCTTCAGGCTGGTTGTTTTTAGTTGTTCTTAGGCGTCAAGCATACTCATGCAGTAGCCGTAGGCGTTAAAAACCGACGCACTAGACACACTTTAGCTGAGGTTACTAAATGGCAGATCCAAATCTAGATATTAACCACTCTTTGATACAACTACTGGCTACATCAATATACAGTACATGGCACTAAATCATGACTCCAACTAAGTTAGACATTTTGATTTTCATACAACAATATTATGTCACAATGTTACACAATTCTGCGTCACAGACACATCGCAATACATCCGTAGCCAATTTTAACCCAAACTGTGATCCTCTTTCTACACCAAACCAAGTAGTTTTGCTATATATTTTCTAATCCTCTGTCAGAGTGCATAATTAACTCAAATTCCAAGTTATTCTTGTATTGTCTTTTCTTATAAGATTCTGGGTGTCATTTTCTTAGTTTTGTCCATTTTCTATCAGTTATGATAACATTGCGTTCACATAAGTCATCATCAGATCGGTGAATGTGGCAACATAACTTCAATATCTACAAGCCCATGTCATTTTAAACAGATTATCTAAATTACTTTATTTAGAGGTAAAGTAGGGATACTCTCAATTCTGCCATTACATTGAAAGACTTGCACAGTGACTCAAAGTTGAATCAGATGTTGTGTCTGTAAACTGTGATGGATATTTAAAGGTCCCATGACATGCTTTTCCGGTTATTATTATCCCCTTGTGTGTTATGTAGGTTTTTCTGCATGTAAACGGTCTGCAAAGTCACAAACCCTCAAATTACAGCCTGTAGCGAGTACAACTATAACACAGAAAAGACCTGTCTATGCTATTTTAGATTTGTATTTTATTTTCTCTTCTAAATATGTTTGAATAACCTGAATGATTCCCTGACCAGACTGACCTTTTTTTCCGCTTAATGTTCACAGATTGGTTCCCATAATGTTATTAGAAGATAAAATGGGGTTGCTATAAATCACAATTGACTGAGTTCCAATAATTTACTTGCACATTAGAGGTTTGTGATGGAGAATGAATGTTTACTGAGTTGTTGACTGGCCTCTGTGCTTGGATTATGAACAGTCTATCACATCTCCACTGACTGATAGTCTGGTGTGGGTAACTGTGGGAGGAAATATCCTCTGGAGTCCATTAAAATACTTTATTGCCTCATTATGAATCCTGGAACAAGAACACGATGATTGAGATAAACAAGCATCAGTCGTTAAACGGACATGTGGCCTGTACTGTATGCAGCTAAAGTCATCCATCCTGGTTCTGGTGGGAGTGACATTAAATTCTCAGTGCAATCATATTGTCATTTTTCATATTTTAAGAAGAAACATTGCAATTTAAATTAATATAAAACTCAATCATTGCAAATCTCAATCAATTGTAGCTGGAAACTAAAATATGATTAAATGCTGCTCTTCTTAGGGCCTCAATAAAGATCTGGTGATAATTTTTTTAAGTCTGATCCAACGTGTTTTTCCTCATTTTTTCTGACTTAAAAATCTCCTATCATGTTATTTTTAGGCATATATTATAGGTCTCAGATATATACAAATTTATAAAAAACATGTCTATGAAGTGTTTTGCTCAAAATACCAAACAGATCACCCATTTTAGCCATCCCTCATACCCCTCTATTTCAGCCCTGTTAGAAAAGGGCAGATTCTGGGTCCTTAGCTTTAAAAAACAAAGAAAAGAAGGGGGGGGGGGGGGGGGCTTATGCTGCTCAGAATTACCGACATACTCGGCTAAATGCTGCCATGATGAAACGCATCATGTTCCAAACCACATCAAGGATTATTTCTGAAACAGTATGGAGCTCAAATGCTTTTCTCTTGCGGGTTTACCACAAGGTGAGTTCCTTTTTATATCCTGCTTTTTTACACAAGTTAAAAAAGTTGTTAGCGAAGTTGTTAGTGATGCTTGCTAATGTAAACAAAGACCATATTATGTCCAAAACATGTTGTGCATCGTTTCTGATAGCAACGTTTCTGTCATATCGGCAGCAAATCTGGATCAGCTCCGTTGTACCCCCGTTTTTAGAGATTTGGGTACGGAGGAAAAGAGAGAGGGTTGTGTTTTCTGACATTTGGTGAGTTCCCTGACACACCGGGGACACATATTCATGTATAAAAGACGTACAAAAGTGCATTTTGCATGATAGGTCCCCTTTAAATTTAAGCAATGACACGGCAGTTATTTTAGACAAACAATATCTGTTTTGGCAGGTGTAACTTCCTCAACGTTTTCCACCTGATTTAAAGAGGACGAAAAAAGTAGCTTGGAAAAATTATCTGCATACATTTTATTTCTGTTTGCTTTTATTCACAAAAGAGGGAAAACAACATTGTGATTTTTCAAATTGGCCTCTACGGGCTTTTGTACCTTTGTAAGAGATAGGTCAACATGAAAGGAGTCAGTCTTCGCTTTGCACAGATAATTATCACCCGATGCTTCAGCTCCCCTAAGCTTTATGGTGCATTTTAGCCTCTTTCAGCTGTTTGTTTTGGTTTAGAAAACTACCAGTTTTACAGTTTTTGTTTCTGCAGAAAGCAGCCGTTTACATACAAAAATACTCTGTACACTCCCTGCCCAGCAATTAAAATATTGGGGTTAAAAGTTTAGTCTGGGTTCTGGAAAGTGTATAAGAGAAGGTTTTGAAGCCAAAGCTTCACTCGTTCAGTTCAGGAGATTGCAACAATCTGCTGCTCCATTGTGGTGCTAATGGAAAAAAATATCACAAGGTTTAATCAAAATAAGCTGAGAGAGAGAAGCAAAGTGAATCATTGCGAAAGAGGAAGAAAAGGCATCAATTGAGAGAGTTATTGAAGCATACAAATCTAGAAAATGCAAAGCGAATGGAACTAATTGATGATGAGGTAGGTAGGGTACCTGAGGGACAGAGGTGGCAGGAGGTGTCATGGGGATGCAAAGCCTCTCTTATTATTTTCCAGTCCAGCAGGCAGCTGATTTCTGTTTTAGTTACAGGGCTCAGCTGTATTTCCTGTCCCTCAGAGTGAAGCTTAAACATAAGGCACACTCTTAAATAATTGCATTGTACCATGCATTATGATGGATGCGTTCCACGTGGATGCAGAGCTTTGACTTTATCCAACGTTGAGTAAATGCAGATATTGTCTCCAAAATATGTATGTTTAACCGTACTGCCTGAACGCATTATTAATGTCTACAATTCTGCTCTGTGTGATTACTGCATAAGAAGACGTGAAAAAGTAAGTTAAATTAGTTTGAAATATGTACAAATAATTTTCGTGTAGTGCCAATTTTTGTCCTACTCTTAAGGGAATGTCATTATTTTTGCATCTTTATGCATTGTGTTGGTCATTAACCAAATTATTGAAGAAAAGATAACTGAGTTTCTAGCGGTGCATTTAGTTGTCGAGACACATATGTAAAGACAGAGATGACAATTAAGATATAGATGGAAAAGTAGAAAGAATAAATTAATAACTAATTACTTTATGGTAAGTATACAAGTATGGCAAAGTGAGAGGAAGATATTGAATGCTGTACTAGGGCAGTATTAACCATTTCAAATTAAAAGATAGGGGACGGAAAAAGGGACTGAAGGATGGCAGAGAAATAAAGGAAACATGTGATGTAAGCACAATGTTCGATATAATATTGTTGTGTATAAGATAACAGAGTAAACAAGTGGTGAGTCTGGGGCACTGTGTGAGATATACTGTACATGTGTGTTGTGCAGAATAAACAGCAGTGAGAAAATGGCCCAGAGAGAGGGATTTCTCAGGCTGAATCCTAATGTATTTAAAGCACACACACAGATACCAGACACGAAAGGGGAAATGGGAAAGCAGGAGAATGAGGATAGGAAATGGGGAATACACGGATGGAGGAGGGGATGGCAATTATTTTGTTGCAGGAAATGATGAAGAGATAACAGAGAAAACAGGGAGGGACAAAAACAAGAAAGAAAATGGTACTAATAGATGCCTAACAAAAATACTTAAAAAGTTGCAACATCAAAATGTTTCGATAAAGTTTAGTTGTTATATAAAGCTGTCAAACTAACTGGGAAGTGTAACCGTTAAACTGCAGCTCAGTTTCCTTCAAAGAAGGAATTCTGTATTAAAACAAAATGTCATTCGGAAACTACTCACTTGAATGGACCAACTCAGTTCTCACATCTCTTAAAATATAGTTGCGTTATTAAAAATGAAAACAGCAACAAATAACTCTTTACATTCACATGTAGGCAGTTAGTTCTACTTTAGTACAGAGAATCCATTAAGATTGTAATATCATGCTCATTTTCAGGTTTATATTTGTATTCTGTGTCTCTACTGGGACGTCTCCATGCTTTAATATTCAAAAAGCTCTTTATTTTTCTCATACTGCCTGTGCTGCAGCACCTCTTTTCACCCTCTGTCTGAAACCAGAGCCCAGTCTGCTCTGATTGGTTAGCTGGCCAGCTCTGTTGTGATTGGTCAACCGATTAGAGATGTTCCGCCCCTAAGCCTATGCCACCTACAATGTGTTGGAGCGCTAGCCAATAGGAGCGTGAGTGTAACCAAGCGGCAAACTCAGGGGAAGAGCCGGGACGCCAATACGGAAGTGCCACACACTGCAGTTCATATATTGGCCGATAGGCGATGACTGCAGAAAGGAGCAATTTCCATAGACCCCCATGTTAAAATGCCCAATTTTACGGCAGAAAAAAACATGTTTCTACCCCTGGCTCCAAACATTTTATTATCGATATAGTTAGATTCCACCTTCATGATTATGAATCTGTGAGTGAATTGTTTTCTAACACGACCGTTTTATTGATATTAGGTCTTCAAGTTTTTGCATAAATTAGGGCGTGGTCACATTGAGTGACGGCTCTGTCAAGTGACTGCTGCTGTTAGCTTCTTGCCTCTCTGCTAGCTGCTCCGTGAAGCTACAGGCACTCAGCCTGACCAGTTCATCCAGGGAACACAACTTGACCCCGGCCGTGTTTGTTTGTTCTTCATGCTTATATATCGGACTATTGTGACTCGCTCTGCGGTTGAAACAGACAGTGCATGAATGCAGTTCTGCGGTAAGTGAAATTCGAGTACTTATTTATGTGTTAATGATTTTAATCAGCTACGTAATGAATGTTAAGGCTTGGGTTAGTTAGCGTGTCGAGTGGTAGCTACGTCGGTGCTAACGATGCTAATTGTAGCCTCCAAGTTAAAATCATAGACTGTATATATAAAGGTTAAAACGAAATAGACAAGTGTTAAGCGTTAAGTGGGATAATACTGTAGAACAAACGGCTTCTGTTTGAGCTTGATAAAATAAGGTCATCCTTGTAACTTAGAGAGATATGTTATTATGTAGGGAACTGTATGCATCGCTAAGGTTAATTTAAATTGGCTATGCTCAAGTATGTAGACAAGCTAATGTCGAAGTAGTGTATGTGAAATCAACCTCACAATAAGATGTGTGTATATTACAATTATTAATGTCATATTTCAAGATGATTACGTTAACGTCACAGTCATCTGAAGAACAACCGAAACCTTGTTGTTTTTATTAATTGCATTATCAAATTGGTATCAAATAAACAGTAAGCATTGGTAACACAACTTCCAAAGTTACAGTAAAATAAAAAGGACCCTGACTCGGACAATACACAATCCAACATGTTCAACAGAAGAGAATCAGTTATATTGTTTGTACACATGGTACTTTACATATATATCTGTTTGTTTAAGGTGTCCAGGTGATGCAGACAGGCTGGACCACAGAGTGAGAGACAGAACTGGACTCCTCACAGCAGTGAACTTCAGCACAGGTACAAAGACTCTTTCTTCATACTGTACAAAGAATCAATAAAGATATTGGTTTAAATAAATGAAGTATTGACTTTAATACACTGATATACATTCCATTAAACAATACTAAATACTAGATCACCTACACATCAGTGAAGTTGAGGGGTTTTCCATGCACAAAGTTACATTTAGATGTTAACAAGCAATATGATTTTGTCAGCTTTCTAATTTAATGTAATGAAGGCAAAGACATTTAACACATAGTGAGAACTGCTACTATTTATCTCTCAATATTGTGTGAAAAAACGTGGTAAAAGTTATTCTTTCAGTGAGACAACAGAGCAAGCTTCTACAGTTGCACTACGTTTTGATAACAGTTAAATATTATATTGATAATAACATATATTTCAATGTTGATGAACTTCATACTGTTCATTCATAATCTGATTGTCTTTGTAGCTCACTGTTGAAATACAAAAAAACCATTACAATTACAAAATAGTTATTTCTACAGCCCCTAAACACACCGCTTTCATAAATAACACACTTGTTCTGCAATAATATGTTTTATGTTTCCTGTCATTTTTGTTATGAAAGGACATGCCTGAAAGACACAACATTTTCTCCTTCTCTGAGGGTCAAGAAGAACATCCAAGAGGAACATTAAAAGTGGTCCTCCTCGCTGAGGAAAGACCCTCAGTCCTCTCCAAACCAACAGACAGGACGTCCATCACACGGAGGTTTCTCCCTGAAGTCTCTGCAGCTCTCTGGACACCACGCTGTCTCAATCCGTCCACACTGAATATGAGAGGGGAAAAATGAAAATAATAAATGCTTTAGTTGAGACAATAAGAAATATAAAGTTAACTGTTGAGTTGCTCAGTTTTTTTAGATTGTCAATACTATTACTGTATAACTAATATCTCAGGTTAAGAGGCACATTCAAATAAAGATTGGTCTTTAAATACATTTTGTCTTTTTAATTGTTTGTCTAAAGTCAAGGATCTAGAGCTGGTACTTAGTTTTAATGATACAGTCTGATTATTATGCTATTTGGAGGAGACCTCACAGGTAAGAGCACTAACTAGCTACCATCACATGTACCTTAGCTTGACTTAAATGTATTAAACGTATAATTAAGTGATATCAAAATATAAATAACTAATGTCATGTCAACATATTAATATGTGCTTGATTCCAGTGTAGAATTTAGCACAATTGCATACAAACGTTAAGGGATTTTAAGATTCTGAAGTATTATGCTAAAAACTCAATAACTTAGATTGTTATTTATAGTTTTGCTGAATAGTTTCATGTCCGCTTACCTTAGAAACGTAAAATGTGACGGCAGTGTGCAGATGGGGAGCATGTTAGCTTAGCTTGGTAGCTTCAGCTAGCTCTGGAACTTCTAGCTCGGAGGCAGCAGGTCCCGCCTCGGCTCCGCCTCTTTGCCCTTATTTGGAACAGGCTGGAGCAGGCGGGAGTTGAACTCTGACGTCGCTGTCGAGCCGTTAGTGGCCGACTCCGCCTACTAAGGGCTTCACGGCAACTCTGCAGAATCCTATGGGTGACGTCACGGACCCTACGTCCATTTATATATACAGTCTATGAGTGTAACATATGGATGTCACTATGTTACGGAAGTAAACAAATGTCCAATGAAGGTGTTTCAGGCAGGGGGGGGGGGAGGAGAGAAACTCCCTCTGGAGGGAACGCATGGATTTGAGCCTTTGCAGACCATTTACATGCACAAAAACCTATATTACACACTACAGGAAAGGGATACACCCAAAAGCATAAAAGGGCCCCTTTCCGTTTTAAGAGTACAACCTAATTTAGTAAATCCCTCAACCACCTATTAAGAACTTTGAAGAGAAATAACACGAAGTCGAAAGTGAAGCAGAGGAGGGCGAAAAGAAGACGATCAGGAACGGAGAGTTAGATCTGGGTGGAGGTGAAAATGGGCAGATAAAAGCTGGCAGTGAGACAGTCTGGAGATGGAGTTATACTACACCGAGGCTTAACAGAGCCAAGATAAGGAAAAGTGAGATTGGGCAGGCTAGAACATTTAAAATGTGAGAACAAGAGAAGGAGAGAAAAGAGAGTGTAGCTGGAGGGTGAGACGGACTCTCATTGAGAATGAAAGAGAATAAAAGAGCTTGTGGAAAGTGTAAGGCATGATTAAAAGCCTGTTCCGGGATCCATACAAGCATTAATAAAACATCTAATGCACGTCTGTGAAACTGTTTCTTTCTCTCTCTATTTCTCACTTAGCATGGCAACTATGTGCTCCTAATAACAGCTTTTCATTTCACAATTCATTGCGGCAGACGGACGTGGCCTCGCTCTCTGCCCCTCATGCATTATAAATACCCCATTACAACTTGTTGACTTGCACTCTGGGGTCCTGTGGCATGTTGACGGACCACTCAGCAGACAAAACGAATCAACGACATCATCATTAGGCGCACAGCCGGACAGGCAGCCTGCACTGATTGGGTTATTTCACCACATCACGTGGCCCCAGCCCTCCGTCTGACCCCCCCGTCTGATGGCTCACTATATCTATTGCAACCAAAGTCAACTGGGTTAAAATAAAAGCCTAATCTAATGCTGCAGATGCCCCGAGGGGCGGCTCCACATCACATAACAATTCGTCTTCCAGCTGGAGTATACCAGGAAGTGTTGAGTGCAGGCAGGCTTCTGATTGGAGGCCTCTGGAGATGTGGTGAAAGCCAGCTGGCAGTGAGCGCAGGCCAGACAGCCAGATCGGAGGGACAATACAATGCTGGCACACACAGTCTGCTCTCGTCCCCTGTCTGTGCATGACAGCATGCACACGTGTGTGTGTGTGTGTGTGCTATTTTAGACTTACTTTAAGCAGATCCTTGTGAAAATCTTGGCCGTCGTTCAGTCCCTCCAGGTTGCTGATGAACTGCGTGCACGACATCCTCTTACCGATGTTCTGAAAACAATGGAATATTGGCTTTAATTACATACCAATATTTACACACAGTGGTGGAAAAGGTATTCAGAACTCAGATTTAGTAGAAATATCAAGACGACAATGTGATACTTCTCAGTAACAAGTACAAATCCTGAATTTTATATCTTAGTCAAAGTACAACAATATTAGCATCTAAATACTAAAGTACTCTTGATGCAGGATTTATCCTTTTACAATCAAATGGTGTAATCACTGGATTAGAATTATTGATGCATTAAAGTGTTCATCACTACAATGTGCATCTGTTAAATCTGGAGCCCACTTTTTATTATTTGATATACACTGCAGGGTAGTAAGCAGTATAAGCTATAATAATATATCATAATGGAATAAAAGTGAATTGAAAAATACTGTGATTTTATAACAGACACACATTTAAATGGGTTACAACAATGACTGAAATCATGTATATAGTATTTTTGAGATTACAAAACAACATCTTATCTTAACTACTTATTCTTTGATTAGATAATTACTGATTTAAAAAAACGAGGTCATTTTTGAAATATTTTCTAGATTAATTGAAACATTTGAAAGAGCATGAAAGTGATGATGATCAGAGTCACCACCGAGATCACACTTATGGTATATCAGTTCAAATGAGTTTAAACTTTCCTAAAGGAGCTGATTTTCTTGAGCCACTTTAATTAATCATTCATCCGCAGAGCTGTACTATCACTGAGAAGAGTGGCCCAGATTTGCACAGCAAGGCTCTGACTATAATAGTAGCACATTAATGATGGTGAGAGGAGCTCAGCAGGCAGACCTGCAGATCAGCTGCTGATCAGGCTTATATTC